>BMAO01016617.1:0-75475 GCA_019973975.1 Trichonephila clavata
TAGCGTAGATGTGGCCATTCCGATTATAAAATTGCATGTTTTTTTAACACTGGTTTTCGACATTGTACTCCTGTTTTGAAGCAGGACAGATAACTATTAGACAGTGGAACGTGGACGCATTCAATGCAGCGTGCAAAGAATATACGTGAACCGATGAATCCTGAAACCAACGTAAGTGCTTAATTTGTTCGCTTCCGTGTCTCACGCCATCACAGGACATGACAACACAAGAACACAATCCCGTGGAAGCGCGTTGTGTGGGATTATGCCTCAATAGCCAAACTCGTGCTATCGCGGTAAGGGCTTATCAACATTTATTCTTCCCTTCAATCGGCTTGCAGGGAAAACATTTCTACGGCTGGTATCGCAGCGATCACTATTTAGCGCATTTTTCACGTAGTGTAAAAAAAGCGCTATTAGGACGCAAATTTCGTCTTCGTCTTCGTTCCATATTTTGTCGTTCCTTTTTCTCAGCCAATAAGCAACCGATTGACCTCTGGTTTTCGGCATTTGGTCGCATTTGGCCCTATTTTAGCCGAATCATATTTAAATTTAATAATTTGTAAATTTAAAACAATTTTTTTTAAAGTATAGTACACACTACTTTTTGTTAGTAAAAAGTTCATTAGTTGCATTATTGTAAAATACAACATGTGAAAAACGCGCTAAAATTACTTGGTCATGCCAATGATTGATATCTTGTTTCCCTACAGCTGCAGTAAACGTGTTAAGCATCATCGTGGGCTTCCAGTGAAGATACGCGCGTCGTCTACACTTTACGGCTAAAAGTAAGTCTAATTGTAAAGTGTCGTCGTCTACACTTTACAATTTGCTTAAGTAAACGAATTGAATCTATTGTGAAAAGCTGATTCTCCTGTCTAATTGGCGTCGGTGTTCCATATATATATATAAATATGTTCCTCTCGGTATGTGCGTCTTAGGTCTTGGTAAAGGCTGTCACCCCAAAATGTCTTGGCGGTCCACTGGTCGATCGCGATCAACTTAATGCCCATCCCTGGTGTAAAGCATTCGAAAATGTTACTGTTTTGATAGGAGTTTCATTATCAATTTCTGTATAAAGATTGTTACGTATTCGTTTGCAACAATCTCCCATGCTTCACATACTTCCAAAAACAAAAATTTCTGCAAAACCGTCAGAAAAAATAAACTTTACTTCTCTCATGAAAGAGAGAAAATGATAAAATCTCTTAAAATATCCCCTGCGTTATGGAGTTGGATGAGGTAAAAAGAATTTTCGGTCCTATTCAAAACTTACGAGGTAAGTTACACTCAGGACTCACTTATACCTGTAAAGACAAATAATGATCTGCACCTTTTGCTTTCGAAATTTGCTTTTCACAAGAACAGTAATTTTCTATTCCGGATGAAAAGGATATGTCATTTGAAAAAAAATCTAATTTTCTCTAATCCAAACTAATCAGTTTTTTCCAGTTGTTGAAATAATTTGTTAAATAGGGGTTTATTATTCGTTAAATGGTTTTTTTTTTTGCCTTCATTGTAATAGTGGCAAGGAAAAATTCTTCAAATCATGCAATTCTTTAAATAGGGGTTTGTTAAATCAGGTTTCGACTGTAATATAAGTCAAATAAACTTGGAATGTGATTTTTGGATATCTGTCTGGTTTAATTTCGATCAAAGAACAGATAAACTTAAATGTATAAGCTAATTTCTACCATGCAATCGAGATCCATATGATGAAAATTCAGTAAAAAATGAAATAAAAGATATGTATTAGTGTGGTTACAAGTTTATTATATAATTAAGGAAGCAATACTCACTAAATATTATGCAATAATTATATTTATGAGAAAACATCTAAGAGTTTCTGGGATCCGTTTAGGAGAGTTGTATAAATGCCGCAACTATTGCCGGTCTATTGGCGAAAGATCTTGAAGACGACACCTGATCTGACATCCCCCTCCCCAAAATTACCACATTACGCCAACAAGAGGACTTTGACCTCGACCGATTAAACGTGCATCACTCCTTCTTCCCTATTCCCCTAGAGGGACGATGCACGTTAAGGCGACACAGTACGATTCAATTGACAAAAATCAGTCAAAAAATTAAAACTAATTTTTTTAGCCTAAATTATTTGTTATATACTTTTCTATAATCTCACAAAATTTGAAAACTCTAAACTTAAAAAACGCAGAATTATGATAGCCATATGGATAGCCATTTGCCATAGGGATGTGAATAAAAACTTTAAATTTACTTATCTCAGAGAAATATAAAATAACTAGTTTGTCTTCATTGAAAATGCTAAGGCTTTTTTCTATAGTGCCTAACGATTTGAATTTTTTTTTTTACCGATTGCTAATAGTACATATAAAAAAAGTTGGTATGCATTTTTGAATCAAATCAATACTTATTTTTTAAAATATAATTGAACTCAGAATTTATACATTTTTAAAGGAATTTTCAATAAACATTCATAAAAAGAAGTATTGTACGAATACCAATCATGTTATCGCAAAACCTATACCAACTTTTGTTATACATAGTTTGACATACTTGTAATTCAAATGTCATGCATGCACTTTAATTTTTGTAGGAGAAGTAGCATTTTAAAATCACTTCAAAAGTTTTAAGTTTTTTCCTTAAAAAATTAAATGAAATTTCCTTAAAAAATAAAATTTTATGAAATTTTGAGCACAAAATCTGTTTTATATAATATACACACATAGGAAGCAACAAAATTTTTTTTGAAAATTCTTAAATTAAAATTTTTTGCGGAAATCGTGCCATGTTTCCTTAAATATGTCGAGGCTTAAACGTTCTCCCGTTGTTGTGATGTGGGAGTTGGGGTAGGGGGTGCCAGAACGCTGAGGTGTCGTCCTTGTAACCTGACTATGGTTTAAAATTACGAGGTTCATCACCAAAAATCCTCGTGTTGCTGAATAGTGTGACGTAAATATTCACTCACTCTGTAAAAACAGAAATCAAGGAGAGGCAGATACGGGGTTAACTTGTTTAATTGCTTATGAAAAAAATTCTTTTACAAATACGCTAAAATGTAAGCTTTGGAATGAAGTGGCATAGACTAACTTATGTTTTGTTGTGAAGTCGATTAAGTATAATCACAGGATGTCCCAGGATCATCGGGAAAAACTTTACGGGTAGGTAGGGGGACATCACAAGGATTCAGGTTTGCACAGCAACCCATGGTCGGAAACATCTTCATCCGGTGCTAGATGGCGTTGTTCACAGAAACATTCTCGGAAAAGGATCTACATTACCGCAGTTATTTGAGCTGTCATCGTCCACAGAAGAGTATGGAACGTTTTACAAACACCGAGCTGGCAGATATGTACGTGATTTACGGAGTGGCAGAAGGAAAGGCAAGAGCAACAGAAAGATTGTACAGCGAAAGTTGTGACGGATCTATACGCGTCCTTCCACTAACCCTCTGGAGAATTCTTTTGGGCCAGCATTTTCAACCAATCTTATTCGAAAAGCAGAAAACGTGATATGAAAATTAAGTTTAATATATGTATTCTTTATTCGCGAGTTTGAGAGTTAGGGAATTGTGAGTAGGTTAGAAGTGAAATGAAGTGGCAGTGTAGTGTAGATGTAAAAAAAAGTAAAGAAGTCAGAAGTTAGATAGTAGGAAAGTGATAAGTTCAGCTAATAAAGAAGCGTTAAAGCGTAATTGCAATTGATAGGAAGACTGCCTAAAGTCAGGTATTGTCACTTCGTCTTAAGTTAATCATCAGAACGTTATAGTAGTAGTGAGGACTTCAAATATTTAAGCTCTATGTAAAGTAATATTAGATGGAGAGAAAGCCTGCATTATTGAACATATTCTCTCTAAACGCGAATCTCGTCTCTCTCCCGTTCTATTACTGATTTGAGTTATCTTATTTTTAGTATTAATTGTGTTTTAATGTTTACAGTGATAAATAAAATAGTAGGAATTCATCATGTCGTATGATCATTTAGTTCCTTCCACACCTTTAACTGCGTCACAGGGTAGAAGGGATGCAAATTCATTATAAAGTTACCAACAGAGAAATGCACTGGATGTTTGCCAATTTGCATCAGGCGTAAATAGGGATCATTACGAGGTAATAGGCATAGTGAAGTCGGACCGCAAGTGACGCGATCTCCCGACATGATACTCGGATTCCTTCGAATAGTATCCATTTTTATACATGCATGGAACAAAATGTTTTGGATACCATGACCCGTTGGACTGCGAGGCCTGCCCTTACTATGCCTATTACTCGTAATGATCCATATTCACACAAATTGGGATGCAAATTAGCAAGCATCCAGTGGCCCAACACATCTGTCTGTGGGTAACTTTCGCGATACAATCTTTCTGCTGCTCGTTCCTTTCCTTCTACCAGTACTTAAATCAGGTGTACTTCCTGCTCGGTGTTTGTAAAACGTTCCGTACTCCTCTGTGGGCGAAGACAGCTGAAATGACTGCGGCAATGTAGATCTGTTTCTTAAATGCTTCTGTGTACAGCGCCACCTAGCGCCGAAAGAAGACATTTCCGACCATGGATGCAAATCTGAATTCATGTGATGTCCTTTACCTAACCTTAAAGTTTGTCCCAATGATCTTGGGACACCCTGTATAGAAACATAGGAAATTCTAAAATAAATGCAAGATCATTTTGTAAATATAACAATAAAATTTTTTGAAAAATTTCCATCTTGGTTTAAATATATTAATTTTAATCAGCATTGAAATTTCAGCCTTCAAAATGAAAACATATTTATTTTGGATTCATTCGATGCAGACGCACAATCTAGGTACTTCAAGTATCAATATTTTGTGAGAATATTTGTATTTTAACGTTACAACAAAAAATAAACTTTAGTACAACAGTATGGAGATTAAAAAAAATTAAGAAGAAAGAGAAAGAAAATTATATTCTCTTTGTAAAAGTATTAAAAATACTTCTTAAATTCTGGAATATTTTTAATAACTAAGCAAGTATTTACTAATATTGCATTATAAAGTAACACAAGAACTATTAGAGCGACAGACCTCGTCATTTTGAATTTCGCCCAACGACGAGGACGACTACCACACTCAAACGGGAGGACACTGAGCCATGACTGATTCAACGGGCATTAGCCTCTTTTTACGGCGAGTCTTGAGTGGCACTAGGGCTTGAACCCATGACACACCGGCCACGAGCTCTTGACCTTAACTATTGGGTTACAGCGGCCGTTGGAATACTTTGAGAAAAATACTTGAATATTATTCCATCATTTGAATAAGATTTACTTCAATATGAACAGGAATCACACCATCAATGCTAAGTAACAAAACGGCATTGCTAAACAGAAGCATAAAAAAAGCAGATACGAGAGTCGGGTATTATGGAATATTACTTATATTTCTAAAAATAAGTTCAATGGTATTTCATAAAATCTTCTAAATTATCATAGATACATACTGTAAGCGATTGTATGAAATTATCATTTGTCAAAAAATATTTATTTTCTTGCTCCAAAAAATTATTTTTAAAATAATGATGAATGGAAGGTATTATGGAAATAGATGGTTTAAACCATTGGAAGTCTAATACTTTATAAACGTAGTTATCTTTAACTATAAAAGCCATATTATATATATATATATATATATATATATGTATAATACGTGAAAGTCATATTTCTATGTTTCGAATTTATTATTAAAAGTAAAAGTTCAGTACAGTGAAGGTAAGCCCACAGAAAACAGCTGAAGCATTGAATCAAAATTTTTCCTTGTTGATCTTCGGAAAATTTTCCGGTACAGAAGATATATTCAACATCATTGTTTTCTTATTCGTTTGTTGATGGCATGAAATCTATTACAAATGGAATGGACATCAAAATTGAATTGTGTCGGGTATTTGGGCATATCTAGTGTTCCTTAATACCCGACACGTCATTATGGAAAATGAACTTTTAAGCTGAAAGACAAAACATTATCAGCTAAAAACCGACCATAGTATTACACACAAACAACAATTATTTTAGTGTACATTATGCTTAACCTTAATGTTCAAGTAACTTGTATACTAGTAGGTTAAAATGTTTGAAAACTTATACCGCAAAAACTTTTGAAAATAGTAAAACACACTTTTTTTTTGTAGGGAGTGGTATTGCAACAACAAGTGCTCAACTCTCCCTGAAATGCATCGTGAGAGTATTTCTTCAGTACTTCCAGGTTTTCTCACGCATTAGCAACTACAAACAGAACTAAAATCTCAATTACCCGATTATTCCAAAATACCCGACTCTCCTCTATGTAAAGGCTAAAAAAAAGATCTATATTTATGATTTAAAGATGTTAGCACAGTAAAAATGCTAGAAAATAATAGTAGTAAAAATGAAAGAAAAAGAAAAGATTTCTAAAAAAATAATGAAATCCAAACAATTTTTTTATGTATTTTGTTATATAATAATTTTTCTCCCATACTTGTTTTGAAAATCAAGTTGTTTGTATAATACTTGGATTTGAATAATAAAACACGAGTAAATTCAAAAAGAAATTTATTCAAGATCTCCAAATGTTCGTCATAGGAAGCAGTTGTAACCAATATGTATTTTAGGTTTTATGTTTAAGAATTATATTAGAATCACAAATTAGGAAAAATTTTACGGAGTAATCTCTTTATTTTGAAGTAATTTTATCAAAATAAAATAAATTTTTTATCTTTAACAAAGGTTACTTTTTCATTCATTGAGATTACTTAAAAAGGAATTAGAAATTTTTTTTTCAGAAACAAAATTCTTTTTATTTTACACTTTGAGATAAAATGAAGGCCTTTACTCAGTGAGCAAAATTGTTACTTTAATAAAACTAAAAATTATTTCTTGTTATTGGATGTTAGGAATATTTTTATCTAATCTACTTTATTGAGAAATAACATCTGAACATAATTTTAATTTCTTAAATTAGATCCTTTTTACATTGCTCTTTAGAATGACTTATCTACTAACTAAATAGTACTTTTGAAATTAAAACATTCAAATTTCTTTTATATATTTCATAACTTTTAATAGAGAAGTATATTTAATTTGGTTGTAAATGTATGGTACATGTATGTGTTTTATCAATAATTTTTATTATAAATGGACCGTATATTTGTAACGAAATAATATGTTGACTAACATCGTGTGTGTTGGAGAGATAAATGCAAATCTTTCCAGACTCACATTAACCTTTGGCATTTCCATAAAATAATGACAAGCGATGCCGTGTTTTGATGCTGTAATACATTCTTAATGTTCCCAAATACGCGTCTTATATGAGTAATATGAGATATATTAATTATTCTATTATACATAATGGCTTTTTGTTTGAACTTCCAATGATTAAATTACAACTTTTTACTTTTGGGATATTGAGATTGAAATATTTTATTTACCCAAATAGTCATTCAAATGGAAAAAAATAGAGATGAAAAATTCTGCTGAACATATCAAAACATAGCCGAATATAAAATTTAGAATAAAAAACCCCTATTCCTATTAATCAAAAGCTTTTTTTACATTATAGGGATGACGCATTGTCATCTGATAGCAACAAATTCTCTCTCTCAACAACATTTCTCCCGTTCCCTCTCCGAAAAAAAATCTATCAGGACATTGAATACATATCGAAAAAAATCTCTTCTATTTACTCCCTCATAAAATTTTTTTACTCTCGTATAAAAGTTGATATTTTGTATCGCAAAGAGGTACCAACATAAACAAGGTTTTCTTGTATTAGAAGAACCAGGAGATTTTCTGTCTAATAATAAAGAAAAAAAGGGGGAGAAAATCTGCTCTGTTTTTGAAAGGAAATATCTTTTCTTTGAGATAAATAATTGAATTGTTCGAGAAGTTTTTGGTACAAAAAAAAAAGAGTATAAAATGTCATCATGTCGCTTACGGCTCTGTAGGTGCGGAATGGAAAAGAAGATAAAAAAAAACTCATGTTTGTTTTGAAATTCTATTCCAATTAAGGTTTTTCATAGCATTCTTTTCAGCACATATCATTATAACAATATTCTTAACAACAACAATACTTTGCATAATAATTTTTTGTTAAAGAAAAGTGACATTTAAGATATATCTTAGTAGAAGTTGAGATTTTTTTAAGTCTTATTATTTTTTTTACTGAAAAAGCAGTGAAAAAAATTAATGCCCTGAAAAAAAGGAAGACTTTTTTACCTCCAAAATTATGCGGAGTGCATCTTGGATAATAGATTGTGAAGTACTACTCTCATCTTAAAAATACATGGAGCCCAAAGCAATTTTTTTAAAAAATAGTTTTCCATTGAAGAAAGCAAAATTTTCTTAATTCCGTAATATATAAGTCTTCATTTTCACCCTTGATGGTTAACGGGATATAATAATATTGAAGGAAACCATTTTTTCAAAGATAGTGAGTATATTCAGATAGCTAAATATACCTACTTGATGGTTATAAGGCTTATTTTACGATACGTCTTAGACTTTTCAGAGTTTATGTGAAAAATTATCTGCAAACAATAATTATCGGATATCTAAAAATTTCGTATTAATAACATTGAGTTACAAAAATCAGCTCAAAATAAATATTATTTTTAATCAATTTAAAAAAAAATATTTCCTCTTTCCTTTAAAAATAGTTAATTTTCTTATGTGTTGAGGGGAAGTTCATTTGTTTCTTATAAACTAATCAATTTAAATAATTTGTTATATTTATCGTATGACTTATACAAAACACGATTTATATATATCTCCATTGCTATAGTAAAAAGTTTAATTTCAATTAAAGGCATACAACGTGCAATACGAAAGGCTTTGGGCTACACATTTCGCAATTTTATCTTTTTTAGATCTCAGAAGTAAACGTAAGACTTTTTGAGAAAATTTAATGGTTTCTGCTTATTGAAAATATCTAACAATAAAAAAGCAAAATAAAAAAAAAACAATTTTAGAAATTTTTTATGTAATAATTTTAAAGAATACATCACACATTGGATACCTTGATACTACACGTTAGAAATAACTCAATGTAAAACATTGATTCTTGATTGTATATTATTCCTTTTTTAAATATTTATTTCCTATAAAATTCGAAAAACCCTTGATTAGGAGGCACAAATATAAGTCACAATAAATGCATTTTACTTTTCACTCCCATTTACAACCAGATTGCAGCACTCCATTTGATTTACCAGTTTTTTAGGTTCAGGCAAATGTCCTGTTCGGTCAAATCAGGATTCCTTAAAGCAGTGCTTCTCAAAGTTTCAATATTCGCGACCCAATATACAAACATAATTTTCATCACCCCCCCCCCATACAATAACAATCTATTGAATTCAATAATAGTATAATATTGCGATACTAAAACTAAGATACGAGTTTAACCTCTTAAGGTATCCGACTGGTTAAGACAACTTTTAAAAAAAAAATAGAGATATGGGGATTTTTTTGTTATTATTAGATTTGTTTAGTACATTTTAGGAAAAATATGCTGAAATTAAGAAGAGGAAAAGAAATTATAATAACTAAAATGGGAAAAAATAGGTAAAAATTGACAAAAAATAGCATAAACGCGGCCCATTCTGTATCAAAGGTTTATAAACAAATTTTCAATTTTTTTCATTCTAATGTGTTGCTATGTTATTCATTTTTGAAATGACTTTTAGGATAAGAGATATATTCTTTTTTGCAAAAACTAGAGCCCTTTGTCTCAGTTATTATATGAAATTGCTTAAAAAACAGTAATTATATTCAGGTAAGGAACTGTAAATTTTGCAATAAAACAGTGATTGATAAATCTGTAGGTTAAAACAGTTCTACTATTATACAGAATTTGCAGAAAAAATTTCAGTTAATTATTTTTAAAACTTTTTGAGCAATTGTGCGCTGGCCCCTTTGAGTATTTAAAAAAAAACACATTTCGAGGAAAAAGCCTTTTAAAGTAATCTCGCTTAAAGTAATGGCATCTGCTTTTACTAAAACACTTGTAGTTCTGTTCTAGTGAATTGAAAATAATAAACTTAGTATTTTTATAAAGCTAATAATGGCATATAAAATAAAATCATAAAAATTTGTCAATTTTCGGCAAAATTCACAATTTTAAGGTAGTCGGATACCGTGAGTGCCACTGGAGTATATAAACGTCTCGCTCAATCAAAGTGTTAATTTTCTAGGGGACGTATATATACGTCTTTCCAAAGTACTATCTTTTCTCTGCACTGCTATCCATAAAATTATTCCAAAGGCTTTGGAATGCAATGACAATGTTTACAAAGGGTTTATTTATATTTCAGCTTATTTGCTTCTTATTCCTTTTCCCTCCCAATACATCACATACGCACGCCTACTTAGAAAACGGTTGGAATTGGGAAGCGAAGCGCTTAACTTTTAATTGGCAGTCAAAGAATTAATTACAAACCGTATAAATTATAAAGATAAATGTTAATGACACTCCTATATGGACACTGGTAATTATTAAAATTGTTCTCAACTTAGTATTGTTAAATTAATTATAAAATACATTGCATAGCTCTGATACATTTATAAGTGTAATATATCAGTGTAAATGTGTATTTTATTTTTTATTATGTTGGAGTGCATTTTGTTAGTTTGCTTTCGGTAAATTAATATTTTAAAAAATAATCTTTTGTTTTTGACTTTTCAGTATACTCGCGCCCCTCTCGTAGAGATAGTTGTCACGCCCCTCAAGGGGGGGGGGCCCTACAGTTTGAAAAACGCTGCCCTCAAAAACAAAGGAACAACTTTTTCAATAAGTTTGGGATGGATATCTTCATTTGAAGTTTCCGAAAGTTCTATTTTTACTAAACACTCAGAAATTATAAGTATAATATCAACTAAATCGGGTTTGTTTTTCACAGGAATCTCATTGTTAAATGTGCAATATACATGCATATTTCATGATGCCATTTACAAGAGATGTGATTAGACACGCATTGTCCCTTTCTTTGTTCTACTATATATTCTGTAGCATGATAGCAACCTATTCATCATATCAAGACTTCCCATATAAGAGTTATTCAATTTCTCTCCGATTTTTTGCATGATGGTCTTTGATAGAAACAGAATCTGAATCCATAAATCAACTTAAACGTCACTAGTTATGTAGCGTGATACAATAAGGACTCGGTTTTACCTCAAGTCTTCATTTATTTTTTGGTCTTTGACCGTATTTTACAATGGACTCTAGGTTTGATGTCAGATATCCTTGGGTGCTCTTTGGTATCAAAAGCAGATCTTTATAAGTTTTATTTAGGAATTCATCATCTTGATTTATTTTAGAATTTTCAGATTCCTTTTTATTTCCTGCAACTGAGTTTTCAAAGTCGAGATAATCAATATCCAAGAAGTACCCAAAACTATCAGCAAGTAACGCTTTGATTTCTTCATTCGTCAAGAAATTATCAAAATAGATGAAAAAGTTTATTTATGCTCATATTTTTAAATTCTAAATATCCAATTTGTGTATTTGAGTTCTAAATGATCAGTGATTGAATAGGTATAAAGAAATATTCTCTCACGCAATTGTAAATAGTTTAATATTTGAAGATTTCTAAATTGAGAAAACATTACAAAAATACATTCACTAATTTTATTAATTTTAAATAAGGGAATTTCTTGCTTTTAGATGGACGTGATGTTATTTTCGTTTGGACACGTTAAAGCAATCCACAATGCAGTATTCTGCTGCAATCTTTTGATTAACTTCGAAAACAATTCTTCTCCAATCGGTTTTTCCAATCGAAATCGGTTATCGGTTTCGTCTCCAATTAAGTTTTCAGATTGAACAAGCTTTGGTTAATTAAATGAATGCGATCTGAGAAAGATACGGATGATATCAAGAGATCAAGCGAAGGCATGATACCTGGAATCATACCTTCCTCTCTTCCACTCGAATGTCTGTGAAGAACTTCAATATAGGTTGAGTTAACGACTTCTTGAGCCATATAAACAAAGAAAGGGGTTATTGGCAACGAATTTTGCTTTATATTCCTCTTGTTCAGACGTTGAGGAAGGGGCTTTATTTACTACCTACATCTCCTGGTTCCTGGGCGTGGTAGTGATGATACAAAACGCAAGAAAGACAGGACAAGAATAGGAGGAGAAAACATGCATATTATTCTTAGTGCAGCAAAGTTTCTGGGAGGGTTTTGGTTGGGGTAAGCGATAGATGGGTCAACGTAATCCTAAGCATTAGCTGCCGGTGCAAACACACCCTTGGTTTTTGTTGCCGCCCTCGCTATGAAGCTTCCTTTTGCCTGTTTACAAATTGGTAGTAAGATGGAACGTTACACAAATACTGAGCTCACTGATATGTATCTGGCATACGGAGCTGTTGATTGCAATGGACCAGCTGCACAGCGTTTGTATGCCAAACGTTATCCCAGGAGGCAAACCCCCTGCTACGCCTTCTTAGCACGATTGCACCAGAGATTGTCTGACAGCGAATCTTTCATCGTGGACACACAGGAACGTGAGAGAAGAGTAAGAACGCCAAGCAACAAGGAGACTGTACTGGATCTGGTGCAGAACAATCCCGGTACCTGTATGTGGGCTATTGCTTGTCATATCGTGATTTTTCATATGATCATCTAGCGCAGGGGTCGGCAAACTTTTAGCTGGGGCGTGCCAAGCTAATCTACCAAAATGATTCAGCGTGCCACACAGTAGGATATTTTTTAAAAAATTCGATTCCCGCGATAATGACTGCAGAATTAGAGAATAGAGGTCAGTAATATCGATATTTATAGTTTTATCATATATTAATTTTGCATCATTTAAAGATAGTTCTTAATATAAAAATAAACAGCATAAAATATAACTATTTCTTCAGCAAAAACTAAAAATTTAAAATTGTACATATCTAATGTATTTTTAAACATACTTATTAAAATGAGAAACAGACAATATAAAATATAAGTATTGAAGCTTATTAAAGTTAAATAAAAATTTTAATGCAAACCTAATGCTTACACCACTCTACTTACATATCGCAAAATCAGGGGTATAATGTGTGACTTTGTATCAGACACGATTCTGAGCATTCAATTGTTAAACAACTCCTTCGCAGACTTGAAATATTTTTCATATGAGGAAGCAGAGTACATGCAATTTTCTCTTAAAACAATTAATTTTCTCTTGAAATGGCATTCAATAGTTTACTAAATAGCTTTTTCAGATTTTTTCGTAATTTCGTAAATGCTCATAATTCTGAAGATGTTTGTCATATAAGGTCCATTACATATTCATCAACTTCCATCCACTCAAAAATTGACAAATTTGTAGAGTAGTGCAGAGTGCCACTGAAATCTTTGGCACGCGTGCCAAAGATTGCCGACTTCTGATCTAGCGGATCCTGCATACTAACGTCTTGCATCCCTATAAGCCTGACATGTGCATCCTTATTGTCTCTTTAATGTTCTTTTTTCTCAATTTTTTGCTGTGCTAAGAATTATAAAAACTAAGGATAATATTCTCCTTTTATTTGTGTCCTGTATTTCTTGTGTTATGTGTCGTCATTACTGCGCTAAGAAAGCGTTTCTGACCATGCATTGCTGTGTGATTTCCCATCATCAAGGTTTACGCTATCTGTCTTGAAAGTTTGTAACTGCTGTACTGATTTACCCTTTATTTACATAACAAATTTCAATATACTTAAGCCTCGATTCCTCGTCTTTGCTAACCAGAGGCCGCAGTAACCGAGTAGTCATATTTGTGAACTCGTGGTCGTCATTTTTAAGTCGTGCGATCAAATTCTAGTGTCATTGCAGACTCGCTATGAAAAGAGATTGATGCACGAACCCTCAGTGATCCCCTTTTCAGTCAACCGTAGTTCAGAATGACGCGGTCTTTTACCAATAGTTGCTTCAGAGTGGGTCGTATATTAAAATCAAATCAACTTGATTTGATTCGCTTTGCTATAAAGCATGGGTGTCTAAGCTATGACTGCTTGTTGGTCGCATTGCAAAAATAATTTTTTTATAGGCCACACGTATAATATTTTTTTTTAACAAATTGAAATAAAAATTAACTCTAAGTAGTTTAATTAAAATCAATTGACTTATTTTTATTATAATTTTTTAAAATTTGAATTAGACATGAATAGGTACACATTTATTTTGAATTTGTAAAAGTTTCGTTTAATTTAGTTTGGATTTCATAAAGATGGTAAAAAATCAAGTTAATGAGATGAATGAATTTGTGTTTGTGTTGAACACACACGCAAATCGATATCGGGTTCAATAGACGAAGTTGTAAATTCTTAATGCATTTTCAAGATGTTTGTCAGTGATCTTTGTCCTATTTTTTTGTATGGTTCATTCTTGGAAAATAACTGTTCGCAAATTTAAGTACTGCCAAAAGCTAAAGACATTAATAAAGCATGAGTGTGAAAATGAGGATATTTATCGCGGTTTATAAAACCCCAGTACAGGAACATTCCCCAATTTTTTTCAGTTGAATGTCACTTTGCAGTTCAATGCATTCCATTTGAAGATTTGAAGGTAAGTTATTTATTTCTAGAGAAAACGGGGTAGAAAATATATTGAAGTACTCTTAATTTTTTTCGAAAATCTTGCAATCTTCTTTCAAACTCTTGAATTAAATCGAAAGTTAATGCAGTATATTTTGTGCATACATTTATTTATTTTTAAATAAAAAAGTGTAAATTGAAATATTTTCATAATTTGTGCGTTTGGGTCGCATTTTAAAAGCTTTTGGGCCGCACTTTAGACAAACAGGTTATAAAGTAAAGCTTTGGGTTCAACAAGCTCTGTTGTAAAGCTTAATTATGATGACGTGTCATGTTTCTTATTTTTAATAACTCTTAGAAAATTTTTGCTTTAACGTTTTCTTTTGCATATAACTAGAAACGTTATCACAAGTCATTCCACATGAAATAATTTGAAGAACCTATATTATATTTTACCTCTCTAAAGTAAAGGTAAAGTAGACATTAGTTAAATTTATTTAGCCCAGTGTTAATTGAAGAGAGTTTAAAAATCGTAAATTTATATATAACTAATTTGAATATAATTCAAACCGTGGGTTTGAAAAATCCAAACTTTATACGATGTAAGAAATCGAATTTTGCTAAACTCCAATGGAATTTTGACATGTTCGCTCTACAACTAAAATAAATTATTTTATGAAGAAATATTCCTATTTTTGATGATATTTGTGGTCATGACGAAAAAAGACAAAGTTATATTCGGTTTGTACGGAATCTGCACAGATTTCTTTTTTATTGAGTAATTTTTCCAATTTTAAAGTTTATAAAACTCTGAAAAACTGGTTTTCTTCGCAATCCTTTTCAGAATATTTTAAATAACCAGTTATATAATACTCTTAAAGAATTACTGTTTGGAATTACTTTTAAACAAATTGTACAGTAATAACTTACTTTTTAGAGCTAAATGATTGTTTTGATTTCTAAAATGAAAAATATTGACACTTTTAAAACTTTGTGATAACTATCTGTATTAAAGTCTTTGAACCTAGGACACATGAACACACAGGCTTACTCTTACACGAATACTCACATATAAAAAACTAAAAACATAGAATGAAGGCTTACGCTGTATAGTAAGAAAACGAAAGCTAATCAGAAACTTCTGACTCGTGGCATTTCACTTCAATTCTACAGCGATCAATAAAAGTCCGTGTTCAGCAATCCCTGATGTCTTCGCATAGTGGACAATTCGGAGGTGTAATGAACAAATATTTGCTACTGAATCTCTTCTCTGTAAAAGTTTGGAAAGGACGTATCAAAAGGAGTTGGACAACATTTCTTTCTCAAGTGGCTCAAAACTTACCAGAGGCTGAAAGGCACAAAACGTTATAGATGATAGAAGAGATATATATATATAACTAATCTATAATGTAAAGTTAGTTATGTATTGTATTGATTGATTCGTGAAAAATTTCTTTCTTTCGATTCTTTTGTACTGTAATATTTTACAAGCAAGCTATTCCACAAATTTTACTTGATAGAATAATGTAACGGTATCTATTTTGAAGAGACTTTAGAATAAAAAATAGATTAATATCCTGTGGCATATTTGGATTTTACAGTTGCATTTATTATTTTTAAGATAAGTAAAGTTTAAACTCTGGACTGAAATTAGACATACTTTGAATGTATCTAAGTTTAGTTGAGAAAATAGAATTAAATGATAATTAACATTGTATTGCACTTATATATATAGGGTGTCCAGCCTTAATGTGACCCAATAGCTAATTCCCGAACCGTTCGGCTTAGATATGCACTTCCAATTTAAAAAATGTTTAAAAAAAGGTAAGGAATGTTTTTACGTGCTTTTCGAACCAAAAGACCCATTTACAAAAAAATTACAAAAATTAAATTTTTATACGGTCCCCCGGTCCTATCACTTGTATTTAGGAAAAGATGCAGTACACAAAAACAAAGTAAACACAAAAAGTTTCATTTTATTACGATAAAAACTGACCGAGTTATGCCTACATAAATTTGAAGCATCCGAGTTGCTCAGAAAAGGGGGTCATATATAAATTGAGTTTAGAGCACAGTAATTCACTATCTATACAGAAAGAGCAAACAAAAAAACATCATAGAAAAATTAAAACATTGTAGTAAACATCATAGATTGACAATTTGTATTGCTGTATGGCAAACAATAAAAATTAAATTAAAGAAGTACAACTTGTACCGAAAAGATTAAAACACCTTGTTTTAACAAATAGCAGCAAAATAATACAGCATTTGCCGTTCAAATTATAGCATAATATGGAATGATGCGCCAATCATGAATCAGGGGTTTTATTATATCAGAATGACCAAATTAACTTAAATAATTGTGAAGGCACGAGACAGGGAATACGTCTATTGCAACTCCCAGTTTTATACAAGCGCTGAACAGCACGTGCAATTTAACAATATCATTGTTCTTACTTTCACCAAAGATAGTTTATATAAAAATTTCAGTTAAAATTTTTCAATGATTCTCGAAGAACTTCATATACTTCTACAAAGAATCTTCTTTTTGTTAAAGTAAAGCAGTTATTCATGAATTATTAATCACAAGAAAATTAATTAATAGAGGATCTCTCCATGTTTATTAAATAATATAAAACAACAGAGAGAGAGAGAGAAAGAGATACGGTGCGCATATGTACAGAGCTCGTATACATATGTGTTGCAAATTGTAAAATTATATTTAACACTATTGTGCTTTAAATTGTAATAAAACCATAGAAAAAAATGAATCAAAATTAGTGTCAAGAATTTAAACACAGTAATTAGTTAAAGAGAAGCTAAAGAAGAAATATTTGATAACTGACTATTTCTCAAAAATGTTGAATGAATTGAGGTACTCGGTGTTTCATTGATAAAATCAGGTTCAAATTTATTTTCGGTCGTGTTTGGGGTTGAGTAAGTTTTAACAGCCTCCAATGCACTTTTAATATCGTTACTGTTCCTGAAAAAAAAGCAAAATTGAGTTTTAGTAAGCTTTTTTTTGCAAGTGCTATGGAGAAACATGAGTAGCATGTGTTGCATGGATTCCATTATTTGACATGACTGTATTATAGGATTCTAAATTCGAATAAACGACATAAGTTCCACGAATTTGCAATTGCGCCATATGTGTTTACTGCTGTTCCCAGATCTTATAGTATATATCTTTAAAAAGATATATACTATAAGATCTGCATTGTTTCTGTAAATATGTGAATATACTAGAGCAACAAATGAAAATCATTCATGATATACACGCAATTGTAAAACACTGACGAAATGCTATACTGGTTTTTAATCGTGTATAGAGTATATGCTGACCTCTTAATCAGTAATATGTGGTATTTACAGTTCTACAAATGATGGAAAACGAGGTAATCATTTCGATAATTATTTACAACTTTTCTCAAAGAAACAGTGAGTATGAAACAAAACATGAAATGGTTAGAAAGGAGTTAACTTGCTAGGAAGTATAGATAATTCAAAGATCTTTACACGTTGCTGTGTGTGTTGTGTGTAGAGCAATTAGCACTATGCGGAGGTATGGATTATTGTGTAGTTCTAGTATTGTGGTATGGGAATCACAGTTTTGGTCAGATTTGAGCTACGTATGTGAGGGTCCACAGACACATGGCTCAATCAACACAGCAAGGAAAGAATTCCTACCTAGCTATTTAAAAGTTTTATTAATTCTTGCCGTTGATAGTTTTAACTCGCAGGGGAGGATCTATCTTAGTGTTAATTAAAAATAGAATTAGAAAGATCATTAGACGCAAAGGATGTAGGTTAATGAGAAATGCTCAGCGAGATCATTAATTTTGAGCGTCGTAGGTCACCTTTGTCAATGTATAAAATGATGCAGCATCTTCTATCTGATTTTCCATTAGTCTTTGCATTTTCTTTTCAAGGCAAAATCAAGTGTCTGTAATTATTTGATTAAAGAACGAAGGTTTTAGATACAAATAAATAAAATAAATGTTTTTCACACACAATTGTTGGTTACGCTCAATTTTATACAGGATTTATGTAGTAAATCGCACTAGTTATACAAAACATGCTGCTAATGACAGATCTTGGAGCTTTGAACATTGGTCAATTGAAGAAGAAAATATTTTTATCTTTCTCCAACATTCACTTTTTTCCGTGTCTAAGCTTTCATATCCAGTTGCATTTGCAGTGTATTTATTATTTTTACAAAGTTCGACAGAAATTGACGCAGAATTCATGAAAATCGTGATCACATCAACGGCATATCTGAGCCCCAATACACGAAGAAAAAAAATATTACATGCAATGAGAAATATTATCAAAGTAAATTTTAGAGAAATTTATTATTTTTGCGAAAGCAGTTGTGTAAACTAGTGAAAATAATCCAGCTTTAAGCAATGCCTAGTAATAAAGAATCTTATCTGGTATATTAATTTCATTACGTAACGTTCTAATATCCTTCTTGATTCTGTGGGCATTTTAATGTTTATAATAAATATTCAAATGACAAGCTTAGCTGGAAATTAAGCTGGTTAGAAAGTATTTAAATATGGAAGTACTTAAAATACAGCATTAAAAGAAAAATGCACTTAGAGTTATTTTATAATAACTTAGTAACGGATTTTTTTGTGTATTCGCTCAAATGTTAAGTGTGCGTGTCTTACGAAAGTTTGAGACAAACCTAATCAAACAAGTAACACCTTTGTAGAGCAAGATGATGAACTAATGCGTAAAACTTAGTGCAATTTTACATATTTCAGTTAAAAAAAAAAAAAAAAAAGGAAAAGAGCAGCAATTTAATTTTTTTTTGTTTCTTGTCTTTGGTCTGGTCAATCAGTTTTAGGATATTCTTTGAAAAAGGATTATTTAATAAAAGAACAACAGATTATGTGATTTTGAATTAGTATTCAGATAATTTTACTATTACATTTTCTTTATTAAAGCTCGATAAAAATGTAGTAAAAGTATTAAGTTTATCGAAATAGTTCTGAATTTTCCTTTCTTAACTTGTTTAAAAGATCTACATTTACAGATAATATTCCTATTTTTATTGTAAAGCCATTATAAAGAAGTATTACGCATTTATCCGTATAAAGAAAAAGCATTGCTATTTTTTGTATTCGTTATATTTATATCAATATTTTCTGAACATCTTAATGAATGAAGAGTACAAAATATTCGGAATCACAATACAACTTTCACTTTAAATTATAAAAAAAAATAAAGTTTTAAAGATGAGGTCCCGAAACCTTTTAATAAATGTATTATATATTCATACACCCCTTGCATATGCATAATAAATCTGTCCTTCAAATATTTCCCCTTTTACATAAAATGAATAATTCAAAATATAGAGACTAATTTTGAGAGGTGGTGAAATTAGTAGACAACTAACTTTTGTATATAATTTAATAGTTTCACTCTTATCTAGAAGCAAGGGAGGCATTGTTAATTATTTTATGTTCTACATTACATATTAAGCAGTTAGTGTCTAAAATTTATTGTATCGTTTACCATGTTATAAGAAATAATTGAATAATATTGAGTACAATTATTTCACTGCTCCTTACTTGATTTGATTTGATTGTTTATTAACGTCCACTCTCAAGTTATACGAAGGCTATTTATTATCACTTGTATAACAGCTTATCATACACGAGTTAAAAGAGCCGCAGGCATCTTTATATATCTACATACCGTAAAATCCGGCGTATAAGGCGCACCGCCTTATAACGCATACCTATACCAAGCCGCATTTTTCAATTTTTTCGTATACTCTCCGTATAACGCGCACCCAATTTTTTAAAAAGAAACCTGAAAACACATTTTCAATTCTCTTATGTTTTGGAGTCCTTTTCACGAGGTATTATTCCAAGCTTTAGAGAAAATAGTGTACTACAGTGCTTTTCAATATTCGTGACTCAATATTCAATCATAATTTTCATCACGCCCTCTCTCTTCCATACAACAAAAATGCATTGCATTCAATAATACTATAATTTGACGCTAAAGCTACAATACGACTTCAAACTCTTAAATGCTACCGACGTATATAAACGTCTCGCTCAGTCAAAGCATTAATTTTTTGGATGTATATATACGACTTTCCAAAGTACGATCTATTTTGCCCACTGCTATCTATAACATTACTCCGAAGGCTTTGGAATGCAATAAAGGGACCTTGACTGTGTGTGTGTATGTGTTTGCCAAGAATTAACTTACTTCAGAGGATCTGCTTATTTATTTTTTTCTACCCCCCTCCCCCCTCAATACATCACATACGCGCGCCTACGTGGAAAAAGGTAACATTAAGGAGCGAATTGCGTACCTTTTAATAGGCAGTTAAGGATTAGTTAAACCGTTACAACATATCTCAGATAAGGTTCCATAACAAAGGATTGATAAATGTATTCTCTTGTTCTTAACTTAATTGTTAAATATAATTATAAAATACATTTGTATACGAGAAATTTATAAGATATATGGTAAATCAGTGTATGTATTATTTATATTATGATCGAGAATATATTTTGATTGTTCTGCAGTAAATTATGTAAAAATAATCTTTGTTTCAACTTTTCATGCTGCGCACCCTCGTAGAGTTATACCCTCTACGAAGCTACGCCTCCATAGTTTTTGAGAATGGCTGTTGTACTACAACCATTAAGTTCATAAGAATGTCATTTGCTAGTCTAGTATTTTATCTATCAAAGATCATTTTCTATCGTCTACTTTTTACTTAAAGCTCCTTTATTTCTCGACGTATAACGCCATTCATCATTACGATCTTATTTTCGGTTCCAAGTGCGCGATTAAAGCCTAGCATAACAAAGGATCACCATCCTACATTATATCTCCAAACTCTTACATTAATTGAGCATGTTCCTTCCAAATAGAATCGAGAACGATTACAAAGACTCAGCTGTGTGAGCAGAAGTACAATTCACATTTTATATTTGAATGTTGGTTTAATTGTATTTCATAAGGGTTAATATTTAATTATACTTCCATACAAACTTTAATTTGTTGCAAAATATTTGTAAAATTTAAATATATTTAGCTTTTTATCCTATTTAAATTTTACCTAAGTTTTTAAATATTCTTTCTTTCAAAATTTTTGGCTTATAATACTCATAAAACTTGCATGGGTTTTTCTGCTGTTGTCTTTAATTTTATTAATTTTTGTAGTTAAACTTCCAAAATTCCCAAAACATATTTGATTTTGAAATTGTTTAGAAAGTACTAAACATGTTAGAGCTAATTCCATGCACACTCTTACAAAACATACATTTCAGAATGCATAAAAATTTCAAACCCATACTCAATTATCAAAAACCTTAGGTTTGAATAACAGTATATGTACAAAATCAATATGGAGATATATGAGTTTATTTTCATTCCATGAATAGCATGATATGATATTCATCGAATAGTCTGAAACTTTTATGAAATGTTAATTAGCTTATTTAAAACTACTTACCATAAAAAGTTGCACAAATATAGAACAATTAAACAGTATACTGCCATAATGAATATGTAGAAAAAAACGAATGAAAGGTCAATATTTCATAAAACTTTATCTTAATAATTATAAAAAAAATAAATACACACACTTCAGAGCTAATCCTATGCTCAGAGCTAATGCACAACATGTACAAAAAATGTTTATGCCTTTATTTTTTATTTTCTTGATTTTAAAAGCCTTCGCATGTTATATATTGTACACGAATAAAAGCAAAATCAAATAACAATTTATAGGTAAAATACATCAAAATCTAAGAACTGTATATGTGCATTTGTTTAGATAAATATCTTAAAATATTTTAATAATAAAAGTGTTGAATCTCGCACACATGGGATATATATATATATATCACCAAAAACAAATATATAAAAATGGGAGAGTTTTTCTATTCTTGTGAAGTAGATTTTTAGTTATCTGAGTTATCAAAAGGAGATTTAGTATTTGTGCTATGGGAGAATCCGTTTTGAAGTTTTAATTTCATTCATGATAATATCATAAAAAGCACGCACACCTTTTAAATCTTGACCAAATCCATTTGAATTTCAGTAAATAATTCACAAACTAGAATTTTTGTATAAATTGCACAAATTTTCTTAAAATGATTTATTACTGCATGTATAATGTCAATCTCATTGATGCGCATCAGAAAAATAATTAATTCATTTTTTAACAGGCTCTTTTCTAGCAGATAATCTGAAATGTAGGCGTGGTAGTTGTTGTTTTGCATCAAACATTGATCCGTTACTTAAAAAAAATGAAGGTAAAGCTTTGAAATTTTGCAGGCATATTTATAAAGATTCGGGGTATCAAATAAGCAATAAAATTTTTTTTCGGCAGTTTAATGATTTTTAGGGTACCATTGTTAGAGAAAAGTAATCCCATTCTAGAACTATTCGACATGCAAATTTGAAATCTCGTAGGCACACGCTTCTTTCATGGAGTAGAGGTTCGAGACAAAAGAAATTTTAGAAAATCGACCCCCAAGGTGATTTTGGGGCCTTAAGTGGCGTTATAGATAAAAAAAAATCTGTTTTTGATCTATTGGATCTACAGACTTGAAATTTAGTAGGCATGTTCCTTTCATGGTGTATAGATTGTTTGTGAAAATTGGTCCCCAAGGGGCGTTGCGAGGGCTTAAGGGGCACGCAAAAGATAAATATTCCTGTTTTTGAACTACTAATTTAAAGCCTTGAAATTTGGCACACATGTAACTTTCATGGATAGTTATTGGCTCCAAAATAGGTTTTGTTGAATTGAGAAATCCACTAAGAATTTATCTAACGGAAATAGACTTTCAAAGGGAGTTACTGGGCTCATTGATAAAACAATATATAGATATAGACTTGAAATTTGGTAAGCATGTTTATTTTAATGGGTAAAATTACGCTAAAAATGATTTTTTAGAAATTCGCTTTTGGAGAGCGGGTTACGAGAGCGTAAAAGGTAATTCTACTTCAATTTTAGAAATTATTATTTAGAAGTCTTATCCTATTTAAATCAAGAGATGGGATTTGAAAGAAAGCCCACACGTGGGAAATAGAACTCAGGGTAGACCTCCGCTAAGGTGGGTTAATTGTGACGAAAAAGATCTCAATATTTTAAAGGTTAAAAACTGGAACACAGATGTGCCAAAAGTAGAGATGCCTGGAAAAGATTTCTGGAGAAAGCCAGGGTCCACCCAGGGCTGTTGATCCAATGAAGAAGAAGAATAGAGTTATAAGAATGTTTTCCATTACAATCGAAAGCTTAACGCTAAAACCTAGATATCAATAATTTTTATATATACACTGGTGTCCAAAAGTTAAGCATAAATCGTAAAATGCGAAAAACATGGAGTAAATATTCGTAAAATTATTCCAAATTTCTTGCGGATATTAATTGGGTGAAGAAGAAACATTAGGATTATGCAAAACTTTTCAATCGACTACGTCCTGCTCAAAACACCTGTGCATGTCGGAACGTTGAGAAACCGATTCACGCAGCACAGGCAGTTCAGACAAGTTTCGTGCAACTGCTGTGCGAAGGAACGTTGTTAACCATCAAACAAGGTGAATGAGGGCACAAAGACGCCAATTGGACATGTTTACGAAAGGAAGAATCGTTGGAATGCTGGAATCCTCACAATCACAAACTGGTGTCTCGAATTCTGAATGTGGACCAGTCTGTGATCTCAAGACTGTGACAGAGGTTTCAAAGAACGGGAGATGTTACCCGACAACCAGTATCAGGTCGAGCAAGAGTCATAACCTCTCGCCAAGACCGATATCTGGTAATTAGTGCGCGACGTCAGAGGGGCAGTACTGCCAGAACACTGGGTTCGGCGCTCACAATCGCCACAGGAATACGAATTTCGAGACAAACTGTTTACAGGAGACTCAATCATGCTGGCTTGTATGCCAGAAGACCAGCAGTTTGCATTCCCCTCACGTCTGCGCATAAACGCGCTCGTTTGAACTGGAGTTTGAAACATCAACATTGGAGTGTGGGAGAGTGGGCCAATGTGATGTTCAGTGACGAGTCCCGGTTTAGTCTGAGTAGTGATTCTCGACGGGTAACGATATGGAGAGAACGTGGAACACGTTTTGAACCAAGAAATATGACGGAAAGACATCATTTTCCATCAAGGGGAGTAACGGTATGGGCAGGCACTATGATGGACGGTCGCCCAGACCTCCATTTCTTTGACACGGGGTCTGTGACTGCTGAAATATACAGAGAAAAAGTTCTTAAACCTTATGTTTCCTTGTTTCGAGGTGCTGTCGGTCCTGACTTCATATTCATCGATGATAATGCGCCATGTCACCGAGCGGTGCTGATTGATGACTTCCTCGAAACGGAAAACATCCAGCGCACGTCGTGGCCTACGAACTCCCCTGGTTTAAATCCTATCGAGCATGTATGGGATATGCTCGGGGGACAAATTGCAGACCTTTCGCCCCTACCAAGATCCGTTACAGAACTGAAGAGAGCTCTCAAAGAAGCTTGGAACCGTTTGAGCCCACAACTCATTCATCATCTTATAGCAAGTATGGTGAATCGCTGTGCAGCGTGCCTGGCTGTCAGAGGTGACCACACGCCTTATTAAATTGCAGCAGCAGTATTTTATTTAATGTTTTCTTTCATTTTTTCTTTAAAGTGTGAATCCTTGCTATGCTCAGTTTTCTTTCAAACTGCTACTTTGGTAATAAAATTAATTATTATCATTCTTTTGATTTGCTTCCTTATTTTATAACCATTTTACATTCGCATATCACGTTTCCCGCTATTCTGATTTACAGTTCCTTCTTTATTCACATAATCATCAATTATGTATAACTTTTGTACACCAGTGTATATATAAACAGTGTTAATTCGTACAACGTCATAAAGTAACCAGAGAAGGAGACGAATAACCAGCTAGTATATACATATCTTTAGATAGATATATATTACTATATGCATGTAACTCCCTTGTATATATAACTGGGCAATTATTATTATAATGCACGCAACACAATTATCAAAGCTCTAATCTCTATTGTAATAAACTTCATTTAGCAAACTTGAGAAACATTATTAAAAATATATATAAATGCAATTGTATTATGTATTTGTTTTGAAGTAGTAACAGTAAAAATAGTTTAAGTTTTATATATTCAGATCATGTTACTAAATTGGTTCTGAAAATGGAAAGTAGGTTTGGCAAGCCATTATTTTACAATTTTAACCCTTTCGTGAGGAGTTTTTTTTTCTACAACAGAACAACTTTGGTAGCATAAACTATGAGCAGGGCACACTAGAATGCTAAGCTAAGATGTTATATTTTTAGGAAAATTTTAAACACTGATTTAGGACCGAGACATATATGTCCCATTAGTCCTGACCACTGGGACATATATGACCCAGTAGTCTTCATTGAGTAATTTTGTAAAAAAAAAAACAATGATTTTTTTACTCATAAAAATTTAATAATGAATGGTATGGTTTTGAACAATCAATGCACAATGGGATATTACACATCGTGTGCATTATTTTAGTGTGCGATTCCTTATTTTGTTGTGCACATTTACGGCACCACCGTCGTGTTTTTGTTGTTATTGGCAGATGGTCATCAACATTGAGTAAGCTTCGAGATGTTTTGGATGGGAGTCCAGTTCCTCTACAGCAGCGTTTCTCAAACTGTGGGGAGTCCCCCCCCTAGAGGGGTATGAAAACCCAACAAGGAAGACGCTATAGCATATTAAAAAGTTGAAAACAGAAGATTATACAAAAAAATTATTTACTGAAAGTAAACAAGCAAAAATCATTCTGACATAATACAAAATGAAAACACATTTATACGGATATAATACATATTTAAATGTATCAGTAGTGCACAATCTATTTTATAACTAATTCAGAAATACCTAGTTAAGAACAAGCTTAATAATTACTATTGACGTCATGGGCTTGTCATATATAAAGTTATATACAAAAATTAACATTTATCTTGATAATTTGTACGGTTGAGAATTAATCCCTTAACTGTCGATTAAAAGATACGTCATTCGCTCCACAATGCTTCCGTTTTGGACGTTAGCGTGCGTATGTGATGTATTTGGGGGGGGGAGAGGGTATTAAAAGGAATGAAAAAGCAAATCCTTCACAAACATTGTCATAGTCTTTTTATTGCATTACAAAGCCTTCGGAGTAATTTTGTGAATTGAAATGCAGAGAAAATATCGTACTTCATAAAGACGTATATATACGTCTGGGGCAATTAAGGCTTTGGCTGAGCGAGACGTTTATATACGCTGGTGGCGCTTAAGAAGTTGAAATCGTATTATAGCTTTAGCGTTGAAGTACATTATTATTGAATTCAATACATTCTTATTGCATAAAGGAGGCGCGATGAAAATTATGATTGAATATTGGGTCGCAAATATTGAAAGTTTGAGAATCACTGCTCTACGGTGTTGATACTGTGCGTTGAGCTTTCCGGACGCCATCAAGGCTTCTGCAAGAGGTACAATAAAATCAAGAAGTGGGGTTTTTCAATGTTTGAGTCTGCATTGTACGCAATCCATGAGTTGACCACTGCTCTCATCAATAGGCTAAAAAGTACTTTTTTACACCACTTGCAAGATTTTTGATGCAATTTCATAGATTGCATCGAAAAATCTATGCAAATGAATGAATATCGAAATATCTATGAATTTGAAATTTTTACAAATTCTTAGACATTTGCCATTTGGTCTGCAAGTTCTATACCTCCCATGATTATGTTATAGATTTCGATTGCCACAGGGCACTCAAATTCTTCTTTGCTTCCATCTTTCATGGTGTGATTTACTTTTGCTTATTTAGCTTCGTGGCAATTATTTAGCATCATGATCACATAGGACTGTTTGGACAATTTTGTTCCCACTATCCAAGACTAGAGGGACACATATGTCCCGATTATAAAAACAGAAGTAAAGTTTTGCCACTTACTAGTTTATTAGAGGTAATCCACTTCCTGAGTAACTTATATAGCCTTAGATTTATGGATCAATCAAAATTTATCGAAAATAGGTGGTATTTTCCAAAACTAAACTATTTACGTTCGTGCAGTATGGAATGAGCTGCTACAACACTTCAAAAACGCGGGAATTGCATTATGCACGGTAGTGCATCTATGTTCTGTGACTGAAAATACCTTCAAAAATATTGGCAGGACTGGTGGGAAAGTCTCCAATTAGACAAAGAAGCGTTTCCGTCAGAAAAGAATATTTTGAAATTTGCTTGGGATGTATGAGTCCCGTTAGGCGCGAAGAAAAGGGTTAAGAAATTAAACAATTAAAATTTTTTTTAAAACTCTTATAAAATGCTATTTTTTTTTAAAAATTAATTATTTTATGGGATTTATGATTTTTAGAGTATTGAAAACAAAATTTAGTATGAAATTAAAAATAGATTTCCCTGTTGAATTTTAATAATTATTTTAAAGTTAAACTTGAAAGAAACATGAAATTTTTTAAAAAATATTAACTTTAAGATTTTTTAAAAAAATAACTAGTTTCCTCATACCTAAATCCATACAAATTTTTGAAACATATATTTGGGAGTATCGACACAAATTTTCAAAACTCTATCTTAAACAGAAAAGAAAAATGCCTTCGGGATTAGAAAACACTTACATTTTCAAAATTAAAAGTCTGAGAAAAATACATTTAAAGTTTGTAAAGGGATAAAACAAAAACTAATAATGCCAGTAAATCTTTAATTTTTTACTATGTTATTTTCCACCTTATGTTCTAGATCAAAACACTACTTAAATTAACTTTGACTGAAAGCATTTTTTCTTAATTAAAAAAATTCTTTTGCATAATATTGATAATATTTGTTACGACGACAGATTATTCAGCTTTATTTTAACCTAATATTTTCACAAAAGTTTAAAAAAAACATTTATTCACCAAATAATAATGATATAAACTTAAGATAGAAATCACCAAATTTGTAAATAATATGTAATTTTTTCTCAGTTTTTAATTGGGGCAATTTAGCAAGTTTAAGTTTTTGTTGCGTAACTTTAAAATACAGTAATGCAGTTCTATAATGTACTAAATGTTATTCTAATCTAGTTTGGTACATCATGGAAATATTCAGTTCTTTCTGCAGTATTTGTATTCAGAACATTTGTATTCTGGTCTCTTTGTAGTATCATCTGAAGGCTGGATTTTAGATTTATCTTTTTCAATCGTATTCCATATCTTCCAAGCATTATTTTTCATTTAAATATAAGTACGTTTCTCCATGGTACTTTATCAACTAGAAAATATTAATAAAAACTAAGTAAAAGTTATATAAACTATGTGTAAAAATAAATATTGGTCTTGAAATCAATCTTAATTAAATAACTATGAGATGAATTAAAAAGCTCAAAACACAAGCAAACAGAAATGATTTCAGCAATGAAAATTACAGTTAATAGCCACACACACATACACTTCACACTGAAAAAATGGATTGTGTTTAAAAATAGTTTTAATTAATTCAATATAGAAATGCAAAATGCTTTAAACTGAAACCGAAACTGAAATCTAGACTTAGAAAACTTCAAATATCTTAAAAACTAATTGGTTATCAGATATGAAATTTTGAGGCACGCTTTCCGAACATATGGGCCATAGGAAATTGAAAAAAAATATTTTTGTCATTTTTAGGGTACTGTTATGCCTAAACTTAATCAATACTTGCATGAAGATATTTGTTGTATATAAACTAGATGCAGAAAATTTTAAAAAATGTATCATTACAACTTTTATATTACCATTCGTATACATGCATGCTGCTTAATTTTGATAACATATAAAAAATTTTCTTGAAAATTATATATGACGAAAAAAAATATCACTTTTAGGGATTATGAGTTATTTTCATGAAAAGATTTTAAATTAGAACATAATTCTTAAGGATAGAATGCAATGTAATACCACTTCATCTTTTTATAATGGTTAGTTATATATTTAAGGAATAAAAAAAAAAAAAAAAGAAAACACACATCAAAACGCTCGCGTGCTAAAAAAGTAAATTATTACAACAGAGCGTCATTTCACTTTTTCATTTTAAATGCTTGTCATTTACTTACAATATCACTTTTTTCCCCTCGTTATTTAAGCAAATTTATGAAAATTCTTTTACGTATGAAATTAACTTAATTTGTTTTGTTAAATTCTTCAAAAACCTTTAAAAAATGGAAATAATGTATAAGGTTTTCGCCCATATATAACCAAAAAAGATTTCTTTTTACATAAAAAACAAACCATCAATGTTCAAAGGGAAAAGATTTCGTCAAAATGTTGCTGTTTCTTTGATGTTTCAGTTTTTTTAGAAAAAATCTCTTATACAGTGTATTCTGAAATTTTTCTTCCGTTTGAGGACGCATGCATGCATAACGAAATTCAAATCGCTTAAATAAATATATTCAAAGTTTTGTTTTTATTTACCTGATGTAGGTATTGAATATGCAGGAATTTGATAAAACTTCACCATTCTTAAGAAAAACAATACATTTCAAAATATAAATAAGGGCTGTTGAAGGAAAGTTGAACTGAAGAAAAATGAAAAAAAGAATTGTCATGACACATAAGTCAATGCAGGTTCGGGTTATAAATAGAATTAGTGATTTACAAGGACATATCTTCTTTCACAAATCTTGTTCTCTTTGTTCCGTTTGTTGGCTTTGTACAGAAACTGTTTTTTTATAGTTGATTCAGGTGAATTACTAGCCTATATTTTTTGAACAGAACTTTTTCATATTTTATTGTTTTCGTAGGCTATTTGCTGCTTCACATTTAAGATATTTTTTGGACCAAAGACCCAGGTGCTCTGTTATTTATTTAAGTAGAAAATCACTTTGTAAGAATATAGGCAGAATGGCTAAAATTTAAAGTGGGATGGATCATATGACTACTGTTAAAAACAATGAAAAATTAATAAAAATATACATTTTCTTCTTTTATAAAATAAAAAAAAGAGTGTTTGAATTTGAAAGATAAACTTATTTCCTATCTACGTAATAAAGTAAAAAAAATCGTGTGAGTATTTCATCCTGTTTTTTGAAATTTTGTGGCATCTTACGATATTTATTTTGAAGAAAAATAGATTAATTTGAATTAAAACTCAAACTTTCTTTGACATATAATTGGCAAGTTACATGGCAATTTTTTTAATGCAGCACAATTTATCTGATGTGACTAAAATACAATAAATATACTAATATGTTTATTAAGATTAGTAATAAATTTTTGAGGATGAATTATGTGAATCTATTAAAATAGGATTTTTAATTTGTAAAAGGAAAAATAATGTTCTGTACTTAAAATTTTAGTTATAAGGGTTTTTGATTTCTTAAAGTGAACCATCTGATAAACCATCGGACCATTTTTTTCATTTTTATAAGAAGAATTATTTTTTTCAATTATTTCATATGTAGTAGAAAATTATGTAGAGTATTTTACATATTATAGAGTAGTATATATATATATATATGTATATACTCTAGTGTCAGAATGACCCCCTAACCTTACTTACTCACTCGGGAGAATCAAGCGCGCCCAAAGGGTTTCGAGCTGTGTATCGACCCTCCAGATGTTACTTTATTATGTACTAAACAAAATACATATACAAAATGATCCCGAATGAAGGACCCTCCTCTCAAAATTCTTGAGAACAGGGAGATTAATAGAGTTGAAAAACTTTACAATTCTGTATATCAGTCCACACACACACACACACACACACACACACACACACACACACACACACACACCACACACACACACACACACACACACACACACACACACACACACACACACACACACACACACAACACACACACACACACACACACACCACACACACACACACACACACACACCACACACACACACACACACACACACACACACACACACACACACACACACACACACACACATTGGAAAGACAGCAATAATGGAGCCAGTTCACGAGCAGCAACAGATGCGGGACCCTCGCAGAGGCAAGAAGAAATTGCAAGGGATTGTCAAAGGCGACAAAGGGAAAGAGGCACCACATTCTGTCTTCTTCAATAGCATTGCACCCCAAGGCAAAGGAAACAACAACGGAGAAAGAATGCAAGCCAGGATTTTTCTAAATAGCAGAAGAAAGGGCGAGGGGAGTGAAACATTGGTCGAAAGAAGGGAACCAGCTAATGGTCGGAGGAAAGTCAATTTCATTTTTTAAGAAAAGTGAAAAAATGAAAAAGAATTGCAAGATAGGAAAGTCAAGAAACAGAAAAAAGGAGGAGACTGGAGGGTTTAAGATAGCCTATCACATATAGATTTGGAAATAGCAAAACAAGAAATTAATTTATTGTGGATAGCGCGATTATTAATAATAAAGTTAACCTAAGGAGAAAGAACATTTCGAGATTGGGATTAACAAGATGGTGATCGGCAGTGAAGGGACAGTGGAGAACGTAATGCTCGGCTTCCCCGGGTGATCCACAAATGCAATTTGGAGAGAATTTTAGAGATATTTAGAGATTGGAGGATTGTTAAAGATAGGATTATTAAAACCACGCTTGACCCTTAGCCCCATATTGCAATCATTCCAATAGGAGGTCCAAGACTCTAGGACAAATTTATTTAAGGAACTAGAGAAATAGGAACGAGGAGCAGGAAGTGAAAACACTTCACCATCACATAGACTTTTTTGCACAAAAATCGGCGTAATCATTATAGAGGTTATTGTTATGAGCTTTGACCCAGTAAAGATTGTAGTAGCTCTTGATTTGAAATAGTTTAAGTTTAATGGAATTTTGAGATAGCTGGATTTATTTGTAAGATTATTAAGAAAGAGATTAGAGAAGAAACTATCATTATAAATGTGAATTTTAGTATTATGATGAACTGCCCAACAGACAGAGAGATTGGTGTCTGAGAACTCTGCCTGAAAGACAGAGTTAAAGTCCTGGATCTTAAAAAGATACGTTTTAAAGGGACAGCTACGATAAAAAATACACACGGTAAAACCAACCTCAGAACCGATTTTGGAACCATAATTGTACACTTCCCACTCAGATGGGCCCTCGAAAGTATTGATTAGGAAGGAAAGAAAATCAGGAGGATGTGATGAAGAGAAATATGAGTTCAACTTCAAAGCTGGGATAAGACCTGGAAGGAGATAGTTTCTGTTGTTCTAAATTTAGAATTTAAAGTAGAGTGAGCGAATAATAATATGAATGGGGGGGGGGGATCTCTGATAGGATATTAAGAGCATCATTAAGGGAGGTTTTATAAGCTTTGGTAATTTTTAATAAGTAAATCCTCTGAATAGATTTAAGTTTGTGTATCTAGATAGAGGTCAGAGGTCCACCCCATACACCTGCTCCGTGAGAGATGATTGGTTGAACAACAGAGTTATACCAAAGTTTCATTAAGGAAATATGCTGGTGATTGAAATTTTTGGAAACAAGATGAAAGTTGTGGAAGAAATCCAGAGAATCCTATGTTTGATGGAATTTATATGGGGAGTCCAAAATAAGAGATTGTCTATGTTGACACCCAAGTATTTGTATGACTTGACGATATGGATGGAATTGGAACCAATTTTAAAACTCAGATTTCTCCTGAAGGTCGAGCTCTCACGAAAGTCACGGTATTGAAGAAATGGACATCTGAAAACAACTGAAATGGTTTTAGCAGTTGCCAATGACAAATTAAGCTCGGAAAGCTTAGAATCAACTAAACTTAAGATTTTGTTAGTATTATTCTCAAGCTCTCTACGCGAGAGGCCAAAAGAGACTACTGCGAGATCGTCCGCAAAGGCTTCGAGAAGAAACAGTTCAAAGGGATAGGTTAGGTTTAAAATAAGTTAGGTAAAAAGGAAAGGATAGGTTTAAAATAAATATTGCAAGGAGAGTTGGGGAAAGCACGGACCCCTGTGGGCAATCTTTATCAATTTGTTTTTTAATGGTAAACGAATTATCAGTCCAGATAATTTCCTTATTAGTGAGGTAAGAGTGAATGAATTTCTGAAAGTGAAAGCGAATATGGTATGAATGAAAATATTGAGGAGAGTCGACCTATCCAAGTTGTCAAAAGCAGATTTGATATCAATAAACGTGGAGCACTATGCTTATGCACTCGGTCTTTTTTATGTGATGCACTAAATTGTCAACAGCCTCAATGCAGCTGCAATTTTCCCTAAAGCCGAACTGAGATTCCTGGAGAGTTTTATTCTTAGAAATCCAAAGGAGCAACCTATTAAGAAAAATTCTTTCTAAAATTTTTCCAAGAATGAATAGCAAACAAATTGGCTGATAGGAGAAAGTAGACGATCGGTCACGCCCAGGCCTTAGAAGAAATTTAATTTTAGTGTCCTTAAAAACTGAGGGGAAGTGGCTAAATTGGATGCAGAGGTTAAAGAAACGGAAAAGCAAGTTGGGGAAAGAGTGTTATAAAGAGCTTTCTAAATAGCGTAATCAAAGAGATCAATACCTGGGGTTTCACCCCCCCCCCGTAAGTTTCCGGAAGACGACGTCAACTTCACTAGGGCTTAGGCAAGAAGGAGAAGAGCAGGTATTGAAGACAAGGGGAATAGGAGAAGATCCTGAAGAAAAATGAGAATCAAGTAGAAAGCTTATCTTACTTTGTAACGTGGAGGCAGGGTCACCAGTTGAAATCCGATGAAGATTAGTATAGGGCTGGTTACCTTTCCGAAAGCTGCTTTAAACGTAAATCCAAAATTATTAGAATTCGTTGAACGGAATGATTCCCAAGCTTTATTCTTAGTGTCAATTATTCATTTTTTATTGTAAGCCTGAAGGGCTTTATACTTGGAGTGCATAGAGGAAACCTCGTCGACCGGCAGGTCATGCTTTGTGAGGGAAACCATCCTGCGCTTGTATGTGTTAAGTTGATTTCGCTAGATTCTTAGGGAATTGTTCCACTATTTGAAAGAAGGAGTGTTTAAACCCCAGCGCTTTCTAAGAGTTGAGAAGGAAGAGGCTTTTGTAGTATTTATTATTAAGCTTGCGAAATCATCCAGTAGTCCAATTGAGAAGATATTAGTTAAGAAAGAATTAAAAAGGCTATAGTGTTTGCGAAAATTAGATATAAATTTATTCATGCCTTATTTAGTTTTAAAAACTAAATCTGAAAAGGTTAGATCACACCGGAGATGAACATTGATAAAGCTATGTTCGCTAAGAGATTCGGTTGAAAGAATTTCCCAATTTTCGACAAAGGAAATTAGGTCACAAAATATGACAGTGAGATCGGGGTTCCCAACCGCAGACCTCGGGCTATAAAACGTTAGCCCCAGCCCTGGAATATTGCAAAGAAGCAAATTGTTGAAGAGCAAGAAATCAGTCAAGATATTCCCCCTCCTGCCAGGTTCTTATATCCCTAAACAATTGATCTTGCATTGAAAAGTCCTCAGCTAACCACAACAATTCTTACTTATTCCTTTATAGAGATTCAATTGATTAATAGCCTCAGAGAAATCATCTTAAAGGGGAAAGCAAACACGTTAATAATAGTAAGGAGAACTTGGTTTAATTTAATGCTGACGGACACAAGTGTTATCTGTTATCATGCGGAAGTCGCAAATGATATTCCGATTATAACACAGGATAACACAATTAAGAGAATTTGAAAATAATTGAGAAGAACCAAGTGGGGAGTTTAAGGGAAGATTAAAATTACGGTGTTCCTGGGGGAAAGTAGAATGAAACCCATCTCCACTGAAACCGAGTGAGCCTGAAGGTGGGCAGATTGGGAGTGATTTGCATTTAGTTGAAGATTTTTTAGTAGATCTCCTAGAATTAAATAAGAAGTGGTCTTAACTGAGATGGATAAGCAAGAATAGAATGCATAAAATAATTAAATATAGAGATAATAGTAAAGAAAAAAATAATAATAGTAATAAAATGAATTAAAAACATCAATATAAAAAATACATGAAAATGAGTATATGAGTAAGGAAAACTAAGACAAAAACGACAAGGCGTAAGGCAATGCAAATTTACAAATAGAAAAAATACATTAATAAAAAAGAATAAAATAAAAATTACAATTAAAAATTATAATAAAAATATCTGAAGGAGAAAAATCTCTCTAAGAATACTAACTTATGAAATTAATTGCAATCCAAAGTCAGTAAGAGATAGGGCTCGTTCTTTTCTAGACAGGACAAGAGTTTGATCCTTACAGCTGTGTTTAGAGTCAAAATTGCTTTTCAATTTTTCATTATATTTGCTTCAATTAAGGCAGTTTAAGGTACAATTATTGTGATCGTGTGTATCAGATGCGCCACATTTAAGGCAAACAATTGGGAAGCCAATTGGGTGACCAAACAGGCCACGCGTTGAACATTGTCTAACAGAAGTGAAGGAGTTAATTTTAACTCTTTCGAAGTTGAGATAAAGGAAACTTGAATTAATTGTTGGTAAATTTTAGGGTCAACTGAAATGGCCCAATGGATAGACCGGGAAGGTCTTCTTAAATGAGAACTGAGGTCTTCTTAAGTGGGCCCTCCTAATGTCCAGATGTTGTAGAGCTTCAATACATTTTAGTTCTTTTTCTAAAAAGTCAACGTCTGAATCCTTTGATAGTTGGATGGAGATTCCATTTTTCGAGTTATTACTGATTTTGATATGGGAATAGGAAAATATTTCTTGACGAGGCGAGCAGTAACTCTTTTCCTGACTTCTTCAGATGAGCCGGAATCTGAGCGATACCTGATGTGAAGGAACCGGAGAGGAGCAGGACGTTCGAACGCAGGTCGGACGACATGATCGGGTGTTGAAGCAACTTGGGCGTAGGAGATATAGGGAGATCCTACTGCTGTGCGAGAAGTACTTACCATTGTGCTACAGCAGGAATTAATGTCCATGGAACATTTAGAGATAAGTTCGGAATATCCATTAATAGAGGAAAATAACTGTTTTAATAAATCGGTCGTTTCTTCAGCTTTATCCCTGGGACCACTGACCAAGCGATCGAAGCATTTCTGAGATTCTTGGAGACGGCCCTCAAGACAGGATATTCGTCTCTCCAAAGCAGAAACGTATGATCCGCCTGAACCACAAGGATCAGATATCAGGAAAACTGTATTTGATTCTTTGCAAAATGTAGAAAACTCTTCAATAATTGGAAGAAGTTGATCAGCAAGACCATTGGTTGAACTTTTTCAAATCTCTTGTCTTTGGAAGAGGAAACGTATGCAGAGAGGTTGGACAGATGGCTCGTCATTTTAAAAAAACGTTCAGTCAGGGGCTGCTGGAAAAAATTCCAGTAGGCTGTCGAAAGGGGTTCTTTTGCCATATTGATGAGAACTATAATCTGCTTGGGTTACTAACTGAAGCAACGAGAAAGAACATACCTAAATTCCAATGGCCGATGAAATAGTGCAAATCGAGAGAAAGAAGCAATGGCAAGTACTAAAAACTCCCGAGAAAAGGAACACACAGTGGGTGGGGGGGGATAAAAAAAACACAAGGCAGTTTGCGACTTTAGCTGCTGCCAAGAAGGCGAAAAACCAGACGAAGAGCAGAGTGGGAACACGACCTCTTTGCTTGACCACGCTGACCGGAATGTGAGACCACCTGACCGGAACATCTGCTCATGCAACTCAGCGCCCAAGGTCACGAATACTGAGATAGGCACAGAAGGCCTTGGCCCTCAGGGGCTGTTGCACCACTGTGAGTTTAGTTTAGTATATACTCCATAAATAGAGTAATGAATTTTTATAAAGAATTTTTTAAACGCCATATAATTGTTGGAAATGTGTTAGGTTTTGTAATAATATTTGTATGTTAAATGTCCTTCTGAATTTTCTAAGTAATTGAGAGAGGTGAAATTTTGATAGTTTGATGAGATACATTTCAAATACTGAGTAGAGAAAATATAAAATGAATATAATATGCCCGCGTCTTATGGCATTTAATAGCATTTATTATTGAGATTAAAACTTTTGCTAAAAATTAGAGGGTATTTTGAAAATAGTCCCTATAACTTATTACTTTCCCAAAAAGAGTCATAGCATTTCGCAAATTTCTTAAAGCTGTCTTCGGCTAATGTTAAAGAATATGACCCAAATTCAGAATATTTTTCCATGTATAAAAGTACTCGAACATTATATTATATTATGGCTTCCTATTCTTTCCAATCACAAATAATCACTTATTTTATCATATTACTCATTTTTATCCTGGTTGACACATATTTTTCTTTTATGAAATGATTTTCACATTTTTTCTCCTATACCGTAATGCTATAAATGTGCTATCCCTTTAAATTTTAAAAGGAGAAACTAATTATTTTTGAAATATTTTAAAATTTTAAAAAACACTGTATTATAAACAAATGCATAAGTTGTACAATGTCACAAAATTTTTACAAAAATCGAGGCATTTTTTCTGTCTGAAAATGCGATTTGAAAGCTTTTTAATGTCATCGAAAATGTCCTGAATGGAGATGAAGGTTCCGAAGAACTAAGTGAAACCACCAAACTACAGAATGAGAAGAAGACAGTGGCGTAACGTACACCCCCGCACCGCGGGGGGCCCCAGGGTTCTAGGGGGCCCAAAGCCTGACTGCCGCCACACACACACACACACACACACACACACACACACACACACACACACACACCACACACACACACACACACACACACACACACACACACACACACACACACACACACACACACACACACAAGTGCCTTTTGTAAAATTCAACTTGGGGGCCAAAACCTGACTTTGCAGTGGGGCCCAAATGTTCTCTGTTACTCCACTGGCAGAAGATAAGTAAAAATTAAATCGAGAGGCTTGATCAAAAACGCTGTATCGGACAAGTTTTTGCTGGTGTGTTACACAACAGTAGATATTATTTGAAAAAGTAAAATTTAATGCTGTAATATTAGAGCAGGAATATATGTTTCAAAACCTTAAGATACTGGAAACGATGAATTTCTTGAGAAGAATTCTTCGGGTCTATCTAGATGGAAAAAAAAGCTTGAAAGAAGAACAACGCACTTAAAATAATTATCTCATACGATGCAGTAATGATTTCTGAAAAGAATATTTTAATACTTAAGTTATCTTTATTGATAAAACTTTTATATCCTTGTGAATTACTGACCATTCTTGATAAATACCTTCATCTATCTAATAATAAAAATAAAGTTAAGATGTATCGTAGTTCTTTATGGTGGAATTATTGAAGTGGAAAGATATTAGGAATCATGTATTAATGCAATGTTTTTTAGAATATACATCTTGGACCGAGTGAGGATAGCGAGCAATTTTAACATCTTACCAAATAGATCTATATTAAAGAAAAAAAAAATAAGGAATTTATTTATACACCCACAACTGTTTTTTTACACGGTAGATACGTTCCTTAGAAAACCGTGCAAAAAATACATACGATGTATGTTAAATTTGGGGATATGTTCCACAACTTTAAAAAATCGTATAAGATGAAAAAACTCTAAATATTTTCGTAAAAACCGTGCAAAAAAGTAATAATAAAATCCACGTTACAGATTTATAAAACAAAAATAATTCATTTTTTAACGAAAAAATTAAAATTAGTGTACAGGAAAAATTCACTTTATAAGTACATACAATATATAAGCATTCAAATTGAAATTAGGAATGAAACTACTAACTAACAACTATTCATCGCTACTTGATAACAAGCGTGTACGTAAATTACGAACTGGATCAAAAATGCTATCATTAGTGCATGTGTCAAATATGTCTAGCACTACTGTTGGTTTTGATAGAAATGAAGAATTTCATCCGTTATTACGGCGTTGGTTGATTTTTTTGTCGTTACAAAATCTCTTATCAGAGGCTTTTTTTTCCTTTATGTTTTTCGCAAATTGCTAATATAATTCTTGATATTCTGCTACTCAAAACTTATGATTACGAGAAATTTTCATGTACGCTGCTTGTCAGTATCATGAGTAAAAAGCGTTGCTCCATATTTGTAGAAAGTTTCAAGCCTTGTCAACTTAAATCAGCTGTTAATAGCTGTGAACTTCACCTTCTACTTTATCATTATCGTCTTCTTTATGATCTCTTTTTCTCTCTATCATACATAAAAAAACCTCTCATAAATTCGATCAAATCGTCTTCTTACAAAGGGCACGAATTCCCAAATTTTTTGAAATTCGTGCTGGAACAAAAAAAATAATTTTAAAATTTTTTTTTATTTTCGTGTACCATGTTATTTCAAAATCGTGTAAAAAAAACGTGCAAAAAAAGAGTTGGGTGTACTTATATACACTCTATAACAAAAAAAAATAATAAATAAATAAAACGATGCTTCAAAAACGAGTTGTCCGATAGAGACAAAAATTCGTGGGTAGAAAGATCATGTACAGAATAGAATATGATTAAAATTTTAGAAAAAACTAGATGATTTATTTCAGAGTTACATAGTTACAAAGTAACGAGCTCAATAAGGTGTTGTGTGTGTGACTGACCTCTAGCCTGGATGCAAGCTGCCTCACGACGTGGCATAGAGTGATAAACCACCTTGATGGCCTCCGGCGGTATTTCTTGCCAAATTTGACCAATGGTCGGGCCAGCTCATCAACATTCCCTCATAGATGCAGTCGCCTTCCCATCATATCCCAGACATGATCAATTGGAGAGACATCTGGCTGTCCAAGGAAGTATTTGACAAGCTGTAGGACAGATCATAGCAACACGTGCCGTATGTGATCTGGAATTATCTTGCTGAAAAATAAAGCTAGGTACAGCAAAAAAAAAAAAAAAAAAAACCCGGTAGCAAGACAGTTCTCAGAATGTCGTCGACGTACCGCTGTGCTGTAAGTGTGCCTCTAATGAAGATCAAAGGGTTCCAGCTGTCAAAAGAAATGGCACCCCAGACCATAACTCCTGGTTGAGGTCCTGTGTGTCATTCATTAGTGAAAGCAGGATTGGTGCGCTGCCCTGGGCGTCTCCAGACACTTTTTAGATGATCGTCAGGATAGAGTTGGAAGCGGGATTCGTCGCTAAACACTATACGTCCTCAGTAAGCATGATTCCAACCTGATCGAGCCAAACAGCACTGTAATCTGTCTCGACAGTGTGTAGGCATGAGTGGCAGGTGGCGGAGCGGTCAGTAGGAGCGTAAATTTCTTTCTATCAGCCGTCTGTGAATGGTCATGGTGGATACTGATATGCGGGTCGCCCGTCTGAAGGTTGATAACGATGTATCAGATGCGGTGACAGCTTATCTGACAATCAATCTGTCCTCCCGATCTGCTGTGTTCCTAGGTTGACCACTACCATCATGACGCTGAAATCTACCATTGCCCACCCATTCTTGCCAGCATCTTCTAATGGCCGCATCACTTCGATCCCTATGACGAGCGATTTTCTGATTTGCCCAACCTGCCCCTTTTAATCCAATGATAAGACCTCTTTCAAACTCTGACAGTTGCTAGTAATGGGCTCGAATCCTGCGGCGAGGCATTTTTTCAGTAGTTCAAAGGTATCCTAAATCGAATGCAACAGAAATTTTGACCATCAGATTGAGAATCGCTTCTTATAGACACTTGCTGAGTGCGCAGTTCCGATGTGCTATAGCTCCCGTTATTCATTCATTGGACACCAAATTTTAATCATTAGAATTTTCGGTACAAATGTCTTAGCATACGAAATTTCATTACAATCGGGCAACTCCTTTTTGGTGCGTCGTTTTTTTTGTTATAGATTGCATATAATATTGTTTCAGAGGCAAATTCAGATTATGAGATTTTTCAAGTAGAACTATTGGCAACATGAGAAGTATTGAAATGGAAAACTTTTAATTTTCTTTTCTGAATCGCCGACATTTACTCATTGTACATGCTATGCCTGAAATTTATTCTAAAATTTCAACATTCTGGTAATCTAATTGCTGAAGTAAAAACATTATTCGGGGAAAATATAGAATTACATTGAATTGTTGAGTTCATGTTGAAGGGTTTGGAAACAAGAAAAGATAATAAAACTATCATGAAATTAAATTTAAAGTACTTTAAGAATTTCCGGGGGAATTCTATATGATTAGCTTGATGATCAAAAAAGCAATACATACGCATAATAATTTTATAAAAATTAATGTAAGAACTATTCTTAATAGATAGTTAGAGTTCAAGAGTAAGCTAATCACTAGAAATTTTCTTTATATTTCAAAAGATTTCATAATAAAAAATGTAAATATATTTGTATGTAGAGATACTTATGTGGATGCCGAATATACTTCTTTTTAACAACATAAATATTATAAAAAAGCACAAACGTCTTGCAATATCTAAGACTCCATGAAAGTACCTATTTTAAAGTTGTTTCAGGAAAAAGAAAAATAATAATTCGAGTAATATGCTCTTAACAAGACTAGGAAAATAAGATTTCATTAAATTTAAACCTTATTTAAAGTCAGAAATTTATAAACAGAACCTTTTAACTTTCAAAATTCATTTAATATTTTAAATTTTTTCCCCTTTCATTTCATGGTTCTTACCATTAGCATTATTTTTAATATGTTTGAGGGTCATCATTTTCTACTTTTATTATGTTTTCCTCTTCGAATGTATATGCATTTGTGTGTACATTACTTACAAGTTTATTCAGTGATATAATTCTTATTTTTGCGCTGTTTTTTATTTAAATATAATATTATTGTTATATATTCTCTGTGAAGTATAATCGAGTATATACTACCTATATAATTGATTTTCCTACCGTTTTCTTAAGATATATAATTACTTTTTAAAAATATTTTAAAGTTCTTTACTCTAACTTAATGTTATATTTATGTTTATTCTTTATTTCCTTACACAATTTTTCAATTTTGCTCTATGTTATTATTATTAACTGCTCATTATTATTCAATTTGTCTAAGCAAATAAAATTGCTATTTTACCGAGGTAAGGCAGCTGAAAGAGTACATGCAAAACTAATTTATAAACCCAGATGATGGGATTTTAGATTTCCAAGTATGATAGACGAGATTAGGAACTTAATAGGACCAAAATTAGTATAATATATATAAATAAGTATTTAATATTTTTTAAAAAATTTAACTCAATCAGCAGAATTGAAAAAGAAAATATTGAGAAGATATAATGTACCAATTATTACCACATTTAAGAATGTTTCCTTTAGATAATTGATAAATTTCATGCATAAGTGTGAATTAAATATAAAATTTAAATTATGTATTAACACTGTTTTATGAAGGAAAATAGGCATTAATCTACAAATAACAATTGTTTGGTTGAGCTATTAATAATTTTACTTTTCTTTATATTTAGGTCACAGAAATACTATATTTTATACAGCCGAAATTACGAGTAAAATAAAATAATGTCTATGTCACAAAAAGCTGAAGGTTGAAATATTTGAAAAAAAATCATAAAATTCTCATAATTTATGAACAACTCTTTTTCAAACTGTAACTAATAACCGACACATTATTCAATAAGTTGATTTTTTTCTCGTTTTTTCAATCAAGGTATAAAAGTGTACACATAATAACATGTAAATAAGTGGAAAAATTAAAAAGAAATAAAAACATAATTTAATTATCGCAGAGAAAGCAATAAATGTTGACAGAGCTAATTTTTTTATATAAAAATTAAAATAATAAGCAGGTTCCTTAGCTTAAACAAACAACATGTCCTCTTCTATTTGTTTTCGCAAAAAATATGCTGCTAATTTGTCAAAGAATTTCGAATGCCGTACTTTAATTTAATTTCTTCGTGACAACTACAATTGATAGAACAGAAATTGTCATGTTTTCTGTCGTAATTTTTTCTAATTGTTAATATTTGAAAATCAAAGATGAGAAAAAAAATGACAATAAAGTATTTGCAAAGCAAATTAAATAACGCAACTTAATTTATTTCGATAAATATAGCTTTGCCCTTGTCTATTTTCTACGCCAAATATTTAAAACTAATTAACTTTTTTTGTTTGAATTAGTTATTACACTGTTGGCCATATAGATTGTAACACCATAAAGGAAATACCTAATAAGTGTGAATTTGCACCACACGTGGGGAAGTTCATGATGCATATTGAGATCATGTGCGGCAGTGGCTTCCTATAAAAGCTGTATATACGGATAATAGATAGTTGTGTTTTAAGTACTAGAATTATGATTTCCTTTTGTATTTTTTGCGTAAGAAGTTTCATTATGTTTCATCAAAGAATGCGCAAATCAAGCGAATTTGTGAGCTTGACTTCTGGAGAATGGTGTCTTTTTGAGATTGTGGGTTATCTTGCGGATAAATTGGTGCTCGTGTTGTGACGGTTCTATACACGATCTTTTTACTGATAAACCTTTTGGGGGAATTTCTGGTCTTTAAAAATTATTCTATTATAAAACTCCTCCTTGAAAAAGAAGACGTGATTATAGGTAAATTAAGACTACTATACATAATCTAGACTTTCAGGTTAGAAAGAGAGATAGGATAGACTCTGTTAGCGGAGTAGAGATTAATCAAATTGAATGGGAATCGCAGATATTTAATACTTGATAATTGAGTTACTTAAGGTGACGAATTGTCACTGGAGATTGAATCTAGATTAAATATAGAAGAAATCAGAGATATTGAATTATGTACGTGTATTAAAACTTAAAGTATTCTCATAGCTCATGTACCTCGTTAATTGTCTTCGGATTTATTAATTGGGTGCATCTCTTATCCCTGATCGACTGAATTTGAGTTGCGGTTAATATTGTTAATAAACTAGATTGTTTTTGAAGTACGCTAGTCTTCTTTCCAATTCACTCACACCTTTTGGCGCTCAGGCAGGATCCTTACAGTGTTGGATGAAATAAAGCATAACAGATAAATAAATAAGGGATCAATGCAGGTATGAGAGGCCGAGAAATTACCTAGGTTAAGTGTAGGTATGTTACGCGCTTAGAAATGATTTATTGAGAATCTTAGCTCAAGAATAAGGGTTTGTAATTCAACAATCTGAATCAGTTCGCGCCATTCTATGGCGTCTGCAAAACAGAGGAATTCGAAAAAGGCGCTCGTTGCTGTGATTATCTTTGAATGTGCGTCATGAGTGTAAGCAACTACAATCAGTGGCGTAACGTACACCCCCCACCCGCATCGCAGGGGAGGGAAGGGTTCTAGGTTTCCCAAGGCCTGACTGCCGCCAAGTACATACCCTTTAAAGAATCCAACTTGGGGGCCCAGAACCTGACTTTACAGGGGGGCCAAATGTTCTCCGTTACGCCACTGGCTACAATGGTGTGCTTGACGCTGGATATGATTAAGTGATTGGTACAACACTGTTTTTCGAACGAATCACGATTATACCTTCAAAACTACTATGCGATGGTTGCATAAGAAACTGATTTATTGGAGGATTCTTAATTTATACATTTATGTACCAGTCTTTTCTCACACGATATAGCTGAAGTGCATTGACATTTACTCCAGATTACCTTTGAGATGCATTGCTGGTGCACTCAACAGCCAACCGGGATGACTCTGAAAAGTTTTTGAACTTTTTGTTTTCCTTAACCTTCAAGGATTTTCTGCGGTCAAATTTCAGATGGATAGTGTAAGATCGCATGTGTCACACAATCCTCAACACTTCATAATTATCTATCAGATTCCACTTTGCTGCTTTGGTTAACCTGTTCTCCTGATGTGTCACCTAACGCGAACACATGTGTTTGTTGATTTACAAAGGATTGTAGCCCAGAATAAATCTCCTGAATCTACTCCAGATGAACATCGGTAGCGAGTGGAGACTTTCTAGAGATAGAGGCCCACGAAATTTATCATGGCATCGGGCTAGATTGTACGCTTGTCGTTAGCCGTAGTTTTGAGCACAATGCAGGTGACAGTACGATTTGGCATGGTTCCACCCCAATTTTGAGGGAAAACTCCATGGGAGTGGTCAGGCCGTCCCACTTCTCTTCCCTTTCACCAACCTCACGAGAGAACCTGCTGCTCGACGACCGTTTAGAGTACCCCCAAGCCGTGAAGGCACTATACAATTACAAGCATCAATACCTTATCCGGGATTCGAAACCAGGCCCTACGGCACAGCAGTCAGCGTCGCTAACCACTTTACCGGATAGGTGACTTAAATATGTTGTTGTTGTTGTTGCTTATGCCACCTGATCGACAGTAACATCAGATTAAGGTCCACGAAATTCATCACGGCTAAGGGCTAGAAATTTACGCCTGTCGTTAGCCTAAACCTTGAGCCCCATGAAGGTGACAGTACGATTTTGTTCGGTACAACACGATAAATGGTGGCATCATTCGGACCCACTGATTTAACGAACATGTACTCCGTGTGTACTCGGGGCATTGAACCCAGGCTTTCCGGTCTGGAGTCCGATGCTCTAACCACTAGGCTGCTCAGGGTCTGAAGCTTATCAAGCGGTATGACAAATGCCTCAATGCACTTGGTACTTAAGTGGAAAAATAAAGTTACATCTTTTTTTTAATGTCTCCTTCTTTGCTGTGACTTTCAAACTCAACTCTGACCACAGTCGACAGGTGAACTTATATATTTTCCGACTCTCTCTCTCTCTCAACCTCGTTATTAAGGTATTACATACTTTTAAAGTCATTTTAGGTATTTTCTTAAAAGTAGCATAAGCAGTTTTTGATTTTTTTACGCTTTCAAAAGATTATTTAGTTGATTTAGTATATCTTAAAAATGCTAAAAATGTGTTAATAGAATCAACATCAGAGCCAAGAGAAAACAAGTTTTCTTCTTTCAAATTGTCTACAAACGAAGATGTTAATGCATATATGATGCGTTGCAATGCTGAGAACGTATAGTTTAACGTAGATATTCTTTGATAAATTTTTTGAATATGTTAACACGCACATGTCATATTACTTTGAAAATAATTAGAAAACTATTTCAGTTTATTGTGCTTTTAAGGACGCTTTATAAATCATTTTTAGAATTTTTTAAAATTATTATTAGAGTATTCTGATGGTAATTAAAAGGAAAACGAAGGGTTTATAAGTTCATTTAATGTAGCGATTTCAAATTCAACTCTTGAATTACTTTTTCATAACTTTTGTTAATGCAAATGATACACTTTTAAACTTTCTACTATTCCAAGAACTTATTTTCAAGTTCTTTAGGCAAAATACGTTCAAAAAATTATTAAAATGTATGGTAACTTCTGGTTACCCCTTACATCCGAACCCTCCTGTCTATCTGTAAACCCGGCTAGATGTGTAGGAGGAACTAAATAATCCACAGACATTATTCCAATCTAATTTGATTTATTAATTCTTATTAATGATTATGAAACAGACACAACACAATTCTAATTAAGGTATACAAACAATGGTAGAGTGCAGAGGTGAGATATTCTAATGCGGGGATAATATTACAGAACCTCAACTGAATCTAATACAGCTTAAATACGCTCATTTACAACTACATAGCACACTAATAATCAGCTTTTACTTAATCGAGTTTACGATATCTGAATCCTTAGTGCTTCGGATCCTTCACGGGAAACTTCAGGCACTTTCTTTAGATTGATAAAATGACGATGGCTCTACGCTCTGTAATCTTTAATTCCACTGCTTTTCAATCTTCACTAACCACTTCTACTTGCACACATCAAACGTATCAACTTCAGCCTGTCAACAACTACGTGTCAACAGATCACTTGCTTCACTTTACTTCACTTAACTTAGCTTGACCTCTTACTTCACTCTCTTTCAACTCGCGAAAACCGAATTTATATAATATTCCTCATTTACATAAATCACGTTTGGTTTCTCGAAGAAGCTTGGTTGAAATAATTATTTTGCTTTAAAGAAAAAAGAAGAAATTAGTAGAAACGCGTATAGATCCGTCACAAATGTTTTTTTTCAATAAACAGAAGTGGAATGAAAGATATTTATATACCTTCCTTATGAAAATTAGTATGTAAAATTCAGTTTCTTTCTCCCCTACACATTTAGAAAACTCTTTACTAAAAAATTCTTATCATCTTTTTAAAAATCGAATTGAAATACATAATTACTGTTTCTGACGAATATATTTTAACTAATACAATTACAAAAGATTCCTCTCTGTATTTCTTGAAAGTCGTGCTCAAAATTCGAGGATTCTTTGTTTTTCAATTTTACAGTTAGCCTAAGGACACTATTTGTTGGAATTTTTCTTCAGTCGTCACAAGAAAATTTGTAGTCGTCAAGAAAAAAAAAGTAGCGTGGAGAATGTGATAATGCAATGTCGAAAGCCTGAAGCATTTTATTACTAGACTAAAATGTTGGACGCGATTTTTCAACCATAACCATATTTGATACAATTCCTACATTCTTCTCGTGGCACCCCTTTTACGAAGCCCCTTTTCGCTCCTCTTTTACGAAAACTGAAGTTTTTTTATGAACTATTTTAGAAAAGTTTATATTCCTTTTTTGTCAGATGGGGACTTGGATTTCAGTTATATATATGTGTGTTTGTGTGTGTATGTATATGTGTATACTAGAAATATTCAAGTTCATTCGTTTGTATTCAAAACCATTCGAGGAAATAAATTTACATTTTTTTTTCTGTAGTGTGAATATTTTTACGCTCTATCAATCAACATTTTTAGACCTTGACAGTTTTAAAAGTATTTTTTTTGTGGATGTCGCGTTTCCTTGCTAAAAAACTGATTTGAAAAAGAGTTTTCACTGCCTGAAGACATTTCGTACACATTACAATGCTCAAAAACATTTTATTCAAAAATCAGCTCCGTGCGAATTCTTTTTGTATTTACTGTTTCTGCAAGAAGGGAAAAAACCGAATTCTGTCAAGATCGAAAGATAAACTGAAATTGGATGAAAGATTTGTAAGATGAAAATCAACTATATTTCTCATAGATGCCAAGTATATTATTGGATTTTAAAAGTGAAAAAGAAACTTTGAAAAAACTACCCATGCTGAAATTTGGGGTGTTATTTACTTTGCAAAAAGTTTACTCGAATATGCAATTCTGAACATATTGAAAAATATTGAAATATCAAAGAATCAAAAAAAAAAAAAAAAAAGGTAAAAGGATTGCACGATCTAGTAATGCAGGGGAAAAAAAAGGCAGCCATGAAGGTTTTACCGGGGTAAAAAATGATGATGAGTTCTGAAAAGTTCTAAAGTTAGAGTTCAGAATAAGTGAAGCGATAACCAGTTTGAGCTGAAAGTTTCAAGACTTAGACGAAGTCCAAAAATAAGCGTTAATATTAGTCGTCAAAAAGCATTGACGCTGTTATTCTGAATTCATATTAATCTCATTACGCAATTAAGAGAATATTTAAAATCTCTCAGAAACATGTGACAATGAAATATTTCCTAACATAAGAGATTGTACTTCTATGAAATATAAAAATAAAGTATTTAAACAATCTTTTATCAAGTAATAAAATACATTTTACCTGATAGAAAATTTCCTTTGGGTTTTTTTATCCAAACTATAAAATATAAATTTTGTCTGATTTTGAAATTTACATATATGCCTCTCACCAAAATAATAATAGCTTTTCGTGATGCTGTAATAAATTTATTACGTACTGTCGCAACAATGCCAACATTCAAGATAACTCGCCAAGTTGGCAACCCCTATTTCACATGTGTCGTGCGTGCTGAATCGGCAACCATATGCTTCGTTTCATATAATGTGGCCAATACGGTTGCGATAGTATATTATTGCAAGTTCACACAGAAAAATATTCCAACAATTGCCTGGACTGGAATCGGTGCGTGAGATGAAAGACGTTGTCTCTGATGAAGACTAATTAACAATCAACGGAATTAAACAATCAACTTTCCAGGAAGCTGCAAGAGCTGAAGGTGTGAGTATTCCTATATGCAGTGATACTGTAAATTTGCCAAAAATGGGCACCAAGGTAATATGGGCACATTTAAGCAAATGCACATTACCATAATGGTTTTGAGTAGGTGCATTTGCAATGCGGTGGTGGCAATGCTCATGTGTCATGGCGACTGTGGGATTTGTTTTTGTTGTTGTGCAGTTGAAATATAAGTGGAAACAGACCATTTCTAATGTAAGTACTGTGAGCGCGACCTATTTGGAGCCGCTCCTTCACCGTCTTGCCTACCTGAGTGTGTGGGGGAAACAAAGCATCGCCAGAAACTTCCATAATAACTATTATTGTATTACTATTCAAACACACTAATCAACCACAAATGAAACTACAAGAGGAGACTCTAGGAGTGATATACAAAGAAAGCAATCTATTCTAAGTGAACAACTCTAAGCAAACAAGCGCAAGTGATCTGTTTAATTTACTCCAATTCAATCTATCTTAGATTCTTAAACCTTAATCCACTAATTTATTATAGTGATAAACTCCTTCCTAAACTCGCGTTGTGATAATGAAATAAATTTCACTTACGAATCACGCAACAGTTCTCTTGCTCCTTCTATCCTACATTTACAAAACCTTGACTTCATATAGTCAAACTAATTTAAATATCAAGGTTTCTTCTTGAGGGATAGCTATGAATTAACGCGAAAGCTAGCCCCAAAGTTTCCCCAAGAGGATTAGTGATAAGATCGCGTATAGATTCGTCACAGTACAAGTACCTGATACTTCAAATTGGGGCGGTTGTCATATTTTAGTTATCTTATACTTAAGATTTAACACCTAAAATTTAATTAATTTTACCTGTAAATGGCAACAATCTCATGTGAATAAAGTATCCGTTGGCGTGAGTGACCGGTTTTTTTCCTTTCTTCGATAGCAGTAATGCCAACTACTGAAAAATGTAACTAGAGAAAATATAAGCAGTAAAATTAAGGGTAATATGGGCAATACCGAAATTTGATGAAGCAATGCTTTCCAACCCTACTCCTGTGGACCATCCTCTCATCTTACATGTCCTTTGAGTTCATCTTCCTTCTATAAAACTCTTCCTTATAATAACTTAGGCCAAATTACAGCAACACATGTCTCATTTATTGTCACTACTGAATTCTCGCAGTCTGCGGAACCATTTTCGGAGGAGCTAATTCTAACACTGAAATAAACCTGCGGAGAAATCGCGGAAGACGTAAAAATGTTGCAAGAGAGCTGACAATTGCAGAAGGTCTGACTTCTATGAAGAAGAGAGTTGCCTACGGAGGTCTTACAGAAGGTGCAAAGGCAAAACGCAGAGCAGCAGCAAGTGCCAACAAACTGAACGCATCGCACATTTGTCCTATTTCTGGTGCTAACTATTGTGATGAAAATCAAGGGCATGAATGGGTGCAATGTTATGGTTCTTGTTAATCCTGGTTCCATGAAAACTGTGTCGAGTTAGATGGGGACTTCTATAGTAATGGGTGTAGGGTATGATACAAGTGTCAATACTCATTAGTATTATTTTTCTTTAAGCTTGTAATATTTTGTGTTAATTTAATAGTGTTACATTCTGATTTTAACCATTTCATTGATTTCAATTTATAGATAAAAACTTAGACATTTTTTATTAGATACAATTTGTTGAAATAACGAAGATTTAATTTTACATCTTATCATTTACCAAACATATGTAATCTGTGTAAAAATATATTTTTGCAATAAAAGGTAAACTTAGAGATAACATTTTCTCTATGTTTCTTATAATGAAACCTGCCCATATTTTTGGAACACACACACACACACACACACACACACACACACACACACACACACACACACACACACACACACACACACACACACACACACACACACACACACACACACACACACACACACACACACACACACACACACACACACACACACACACACACACACACACACACACACACACACACACACACACACACACACACACACACACACACACACACACAATTTCTTTGCAATTTTCCAATTTTCCATTTTCCTTTCTATATATGGTGTTGGACTATTATTTTTGTTTGTAACTATTTATTCATTAATTAAACAGAATTAATGAATTCATATTTGAAAAAACCTGTATTAACATCAAGTGTCATTCACTACAAGTTTAAAAAAAATATATTTCAACTTGAGTGGAAGAATAAAAATTATTTTGTTAACGATTGAAATTATATATATATAAGGAGAGTGTGAACTAACAGTAGGAATTGAAAAATAGCAATAAGAGTTAAAGATTTGTTCATATACCATTAGAAAGATCATGCTTTAAAGTTTAAAATAACTTGAGTTCGGGAAAATGGAAAGTGTTATAGTGTAGTATATTTTCAATTAATGTTTTGGAGCCCATATCTGCCAAGTTTACCCTATGCATTTAAAAAAATAGCTTTAAAAACATGAGATAAAATTGAAGACTTGAAAGCTGAAAATTCTTTTTATGCAATCCAATAAAGTAAACATAAAACATAAAACTTGAATAAAAATATATTACCTCAAAGAATGATGAAGATATTTAGCGAGAGTGAGCTTTCTGGAACGGGAAAAAACATATTTTCCTCTAAAGAGAAAATCTAACGGTAAACTATTATTCTACGGTATTGTAAAATATTTTTAAAACATTGGAACAAAACTCAAAGGCCTTATTTAAAATTTAAAAGGCTTAATATGACGTGTTATTGCAGTTTGGTAGTAATTACAACAAAACCATCATAAAGATTGGTGACTTCTTGTACTAATAAAAATAAAAAGATAAATCTTCAGAATATGAGAATATTAACATATATTACAATTAAATGTAGAATTAAAACCTTTGAGACTAACAAATACATATTTAAGTTCATGTAAAAAATCTCTATTGTAGTTGTAAAAATACACATGTACTTAAAAAAGATGCCCTTTAAACAGCATTACCAAAATGCCCATCACAATTATATTAAATAAGATTTAAAACAAGAATAAAAAATGTAATGAAAAGTGTTCCAAAATATGTTTTGAGACATTAAAATTTTCTACATACGTTATTCTAAAGGGGGTTACATAGTTACTTATTTCTTTAAAAAAAAATCACATAAATTAGACTTTTGTACTAGTAATCTCGTTTGCATGGTCTACAGCAGGGGCCAGCAACCTTTTAGCGGGGGTGTGCCAAACCAATCTACCAATATGATTCAGCGTGCCACACAGTAGGATATTTTTGAAACAACTCGATTTCAGCTATAATGCATGCAGAGCTAGAGATAGAGGCCGATAATATAGATTTAAAGTTATATTGTATATTAAAATTTTGCATCATTTAAAGATATTTCTTATCATAAAAATAAACAGCATAAAAATATAAGTATTTCTGCAACAAAATTTTAAAAAATTAAAATTGTACCCATATTGCATATTTTTCAACATATTTATTAAAATGAGAAATAGTCAACATCAAATATAGACATTTCCCTCTATTTAAGTAAAATAAAAACATTAAAATTTTAAGGCGAACCTAGTGTTTTCAGCGGTCTACTTTCATATTGCAATATCAAAGTTATAATTTGTGAGTTTCAATTTGATACGATTCTGAATGTTCACGACTTTTCTTTGTGGACTCTAAAAATTTTCATATGAGGAAAGTATTTATACTTCTAGATATGTGTCAAGCCAAAAGCGGGAAGCAGAGTACGTGCAATTTTCTCTCTTCAAACAATCGAATCTCTCCAGCAATGACATTCAATAATTTTTAAAATAGCGGAAAATTTATCATTAGGGTTAGTTATCTTTCAGATATTTTATCAATTCTGTAAACATCAATAATTCTGCAGAGGCTTGTTAAATAAGGTCCATTACAAATTTATCAACTTCCATCCACTAAAAAATTGACAAACTTGAAGAACAGCGCTGAGTGCCAATGAAAATTGTGCCACGTGCTACATGTGGCACGATTGGCATAGGTTGCCGACCCCAGGTCTACAGTGATACCACCAGACAAAGAAATAACATAATTATGACAGCAAATAAATTAAAATACTTGAAACTTTGGAGAAAAAAGACAAATGGATTGTGAACTATAATATAATGAATAAAAAATCATTGAGGAAAAATTCAAATTTGCTTAAATTAACTTACCTAGGCTTTAATTTCAAGTGAGTTGGCCCAATGCATCTCTATGCTGTTCCTCTTTCTACTTTCTAACATTTTTATTCACTTCTGTTTTATTTAATAAAAATTTCTTAGTCACATGTTCAGAAAAAAAATCATGCATAGGCTTCTTTTGCCCTAAGGAATTTTTGTATCTCTTACTAAAAATTGGATTATATTTACATCTAAGTAAATTGTATTTTTCAAAGAAATCCCGCTTTCATACTGCGTTCAGTTGATAGAATTATTATCCTAAGGTTATAAGATCATGATTAGTTTTTTTTTGGGTTCAAATTGAATTGATTCTTTTAACTTTAAGGAAATTATACAGAATCAGAGCAAAGATGTTATTTATTTTAAAGATTCAAAAGTTTAAGGCATCGTTATTCAAAAAGACAGCTCGAAAAAACTTCTTCATAAATGATTCTTCATGTTAAAAATCCATTTAATGTAAACGCAATTTACTCGAGACAAATAGAAAAGTATTTATGAAATTTTCTTCTTTTTTATTTTAAAGCTCTGTTCTCCGAACACAAATAGAATTTATTTTGCGAGAAACAAACAACGAATTATTTCTGGAAATGTCAGCCCAAAAAAATTATATTACAAAAAGGAATGCGAATTGAATAAGGTTCGGAATAAATGGCATCAGATTGAAAAGAACAACTCAATGAAATCAAATGGAAAACTCGAATATGAAAATAAAGGGAGCAGGGAAATATTAGCATAATTCTCTACTAAAATGGCACATTTACCGAGAATTCATAAAGCATTAAATTAAATAACATTTACATAAAAAATAAAAGACTAAAAAAAATGCATAATTCGTCGCATTGAAATTTGATTTTATCAAAATGCAAATTTGTGAATGCTTTTAAAAAATAATTTTGAAAAGATCAATTGAGCTTTTAACTTAATACTTAAACTTAATTTGCTTGAAAAAATTCAATTTCGCTTGAAATATGAGTTGAGATAATTAGGAATTTTTAAAATGCACAAATATTTTATAATTTGATTTATTGATTTCACTTCCACATTTTAGATTTTTCTCTGAAAAACTAAATATTGGTTTCATAACTATATTTGACATGAAACTGCTTTCCTTTTTTCGAAATGTTGTAACGCTCATAATTTAAAACCTTTGTTCTTGAACAACCACGTGCGTTATATCTAACTCTCAAATTAACATACGTAGGAAAAACTCCTAAATAAATATATGAAGAAAAAAAATCAAACAGTGAAGAAAATGTTTACACATGCTATTGCATAAATCATTATTATATGAACATTTATATGCGGTTGATGTGGATATTTGTCAAAGTAAAATGCAAACCTTAACAAGTAATTTTTAATTTAAAAAAAAACACTAATTTTCATATTAGGAAGCTTTTGAAAATGATGATAATAACCAATTAGTTTGTCAGTTTGAATACACGTCGTTGAGTCTATTTCTGTTGTATGCAGTTATCTCCTTTTTGAATATGTTTTAACTTTCCGTTCATAAAATTATTTATAAAGTGTTACAAAGATATTTGAAGAAATATATACTTATTTTTTATGTATTTCTTAATATGAAATATTTAAAAATATTTTAAATTTTAAGTTTTTAGCTGGATATTCGAAACAGGTCTACACATTAAGTATTTTTTTCAGAATAAATACAGGGTGTCCCAAAACTCAACGTCAAGCGCACACAGAGTAAAAGGGGGGGGCATATTGGTTCTGTGAAAAAAAATTCCATATCAATTGGTTAAGTAATAACAAGCATAATTTGAAATTGGAGAAAATTCACGCCCTTTATTACATCCTTAGATGTTGAGACCACCAGCTTCACAATCACAATTTTACAATAATTTTTCACTAATGTGATTTTGCATGTTATTAATTACAGTCAAAAGTGGGGCAAAACTTTTGCTGGTAAACCTTTGTTTTGAGTAGTTTGAGTCGGAGTTTAAGAAAATGATGACACCTACATTTGACTTTTTATAAAAAGAAAATGTTACACACAACCCTTGATAAATTTCTCAAACGATGGCTCATTTAGTTAAGTTTTCAAAATGGTACCACATTTGCTACTTTCCTACCCATAATAATCATTGCCATATTTTTGTCAAAATAACTTCATTAAAAAAAAACACAGTCTGAAGTGCTACTCAAATCAAGCAATACATTTTAAAATAAAGCGTAAAACATTTTAATGATGCAAATGTTCGAAGTTTTTGCCTTCTACACGAATGTATGCCCAACATCTTTATAAAAAAGTGACCACTTTTTGTGTGTGAGTCAGGAGTAATAAGTTAAAATTATTTCTTCCACTGCTTCAGTAATCCTTTGTCGACATTTGGTTACATTTTCGATTGGTTTAAAATAATCTTTTTCTTTTATGCAGCTCCAGTAACAAAATGGATTGGGCATAAACCTGATTACGTGGCCATGTGATTGGACCATAAGGTCCAACCCACCTTCCGAGATATTCCCTGTCCAAATACTTCCCCTCAGGACGCGCATAATACGTTGGGCTACCATCTTTTTAGGGCCACTTGCCCCTGTAGATGATGAGGGGCACTTGTTAAAGCAGGATTGACTCTACTACTCTCTCTCTAACGGTCTAATTACACTAAGCTACAAAAAACAACTTTTTGTCTGTTTCATAGTTTTAAATAGTCTATTCTTACTAATTTTGGGTTGAAAAAAAAACAAATATGTAAATGACATTTATTTATTAGCTCTTGTTTTTAAGATATACCACAGCCCATCCATCAATTTATTGGTAAATTTGAAGAACAAAACATTACTAACTGATACATACAGTATAATAAGTCATGTTTCAAGAAACCGTATTCATATCAGAAGTCAGTAGTATTTTTTAGTTTATTTCCTGTGAACATTTCCTTTTGAATTGCCTCTTGTATATCGAAGCTCTAGTATCCCTTATAACTGTCCAGCAGTAGTTAGCGAGCATTGATTCATCTCAACGACCCTGACATGTACGTTCCATTGCTGTGATATCTTGATAAAACCTTTCACCGTGTTCACGTCGATTACAGTTACACAGTTTTTAGAGGAAAAATCAAGATGGGGGGGGGGGGAACGTAAAAAATGGATCTTTAGAGACATATGCATCCTGGGTCATGAAAATTTTGTAGGAGTTCTTTCACCAACTGTTGATAGTTCTTATCCTTTTTTCTGTCTAAAAATCCTTATACCACAGTTATCTTTGAAACCTAAATACAGTTGAATTGATTTACCTTGAGTAAGACGAAAACAACGAATATCATTTGAATCGTGCATTATTGCCTGTTCTTTGTTCTATTGATGCTCTAGGTTAGACTCAAAACACACCTCAAGAAAGGTGGTGGGGTTTCACGCCTTTCGTTGAAATAAAAATCGATCCTGAAGCAAGAGCTTCCATCTACCCGCTCAAACGACATCAAAAAGATTATACACAGAAAGTTAAAGATGAGTAAAAATACAGCTATTTATGAATAGCGAGTTTTGAATCTTGAAAACAAGAGCTAATACGAAATTTTTATGATGATTTTCGTGTTTAACAGATCAAAATACTTCATAATAAACTATTTTTGAGCCCGAAACAATTTTGATGTTGCCTAGTGTTATTTTTCCATTTAGTTTTCTGATCGACATGTTGAACTTAAATGGAAATTGTGACCGTTCTTCATGCATTCAATTCGGGTTTTTAAAGTATCATCCATGCAAGTTGTGTAAGTTAAAATATCCGTTCTTTTTAAGTATGAATTTGTCAATCCACAATATTTTCTCAGGAATTTCGGATCTTAACTATTTTTTTACCGACATTTTTCTGTATAGCTCGAGCCTTCGAGCTTAGCCACAAGGAAGAAAACTTTGTATACGTTGCACTTAATATGGATGAAATTCGTGTGTTTTTAATACACGATGAACAATACTTTTCGATATTCCAGTGGTTCTTTTAACTGAACACACTAAAGCAGTGGTCTTCAAACTTTTCTACTCACGGAACTCCTAGAACTTGAAGATGTTTTCATGGAACCCCCAGAACTAGAAAGTGTTTTTGTGGGGCCCATACACATACTTTTAGAAGAATATATCTCAAGATATTATTTAAAATAGATCACCGTGTTATAGGTCCTTCATTTAAAAACAATTAAAAAAGTATTGCATTTATAATTAAAAAATTCTAATCTAATTTTTTAGTATAATTTACTCATTAGTAATATTAATTTGGGATCCAAGTGTCACCTACCTATGCATTATATTTAGTAGCTACTTGCGTAGCTAGTCATGAGAGGGCCTTGTATCAGAATTCCTTAAGGCTCTTTTCTGGATCCCTTTAATATTTTACGATTTTTTGCTTGCTCATTTTGGAGCCCCTGTAACTTATGGGCCCCGAATCATTGATAAGGTGGTAACTACGCCCCTTTTAGTAACTGGGATCTGAATGGCATTAAAATGTGTATAGCTGTGTGAGAAAAACTGTATTTTTCATAAGAATTCGCAACAGAACACACTCAGGAGCTGGTATTGCTTAAATTTAGATTTTTACATAGAATATGTTGATATGTTGCTTCTTCTTCTACATTATAGGGGGTCTTTTCCTCACGAATGCAAAAAGGTGTATTTTTTTATTAGAAAACTATTTAGTTTTGCTAGAGACATTGTGCAATTTAACGAGTATAAAATTATCTCGTGGAACCCAAAATAGTAAACAATGGAATACTAACTATCTAGTAGGAAGTATATATATAAAACATTTTAATACTCTTTTATTACATTATAATAAGAGTTTAAAATGAAAAAAGATATTATATATATATATATAACTATAACATTTTCGGTTTTAATGAATAGGATCAGATTTCGATACTTGTAATTATGCAAACTCCAGAGAATGTGAATCAATTTTGTATACATATTTATAATCTTCTTTTCGATTTTTTTATTGTGACTTGTAGAACCCCTGGGTTCCATGGAGCACAGTTTGAAAACCACTGCACTAAAGTATTGGGGAAAGGGGTTTTAACTTCATCCAAAATTATACTATTGTCGAATTTCTGTGGTCTTCCACTGGACGAACGAATACTAAGAATTCGTCGTCATAATTGTTATGGTTAGAAAAGTAATGTGTTGTACCATATTGGAATCGTTACTAAATGGAACACCTTTTGAAACAACTTGTTTTGAGTAGTGTTTAACGTTTTTCTTTTAATGGAGCGTCGAAGTTAGGTGATATCATTTTGTCAGACTGATTCAAACTACATTAACTAAACCAATGAAGTTTTTTGTTTGATTTTTGACAATGATAAATAGAACGGATATGAAAGATCACATTAGTGAAAAAATTACTGAGAAATTAGGAAATTGGCAGTCACAGTGCTTAATGATGGGATGGAGGTTGTCAACAGAGGTTTTTCTAAAATGATGTTCTGCAAAAAATTCATGGATAAAAATTAACAAATGTTGTAGCATTTTAGAGTCTTAAGCGAAAGAACCATCTTCTGAGAAACTTACCTGGGGATTTGTGTAGTATTTTTCTTTTTATGAAGAGTCAAAGTTAGGTCTGACGTCATTTTCTCAAACTCACACTCAAACCAACCTCGTTAATTTGCTCCCATTTTGACTGTGTTGATAACACGGTTACGTAAGATCACGTTAGTGAAAAAAATGAAAGAAAATTGTGAAATTGATTCTCATCACAATACCTAAGTATGTGGAAAGTATTAGTTTTTTTTTCTTTCAAAAATGCACTACTCATCACATAACAATGTGATAGGGATTTTTTAAAATTTTTCCCAGAACAGATATGACTCCATCTTTCATACCGGGACCACTTGAAATTGAGTATTGGGATACCTTGCATTGAATGAAAAAAAAAAGATTTTAAGAACACACACATTCTTTATTGGGGGGGGGGAGGGCATGTACTTTAACTTTCAACAATATTTTGGCTGTAAATTAAGTGATTTGAAATTCTTTTTCTATTAACCTTCATTGTGAATAAACTAAACATGTATTAAGTATTCATAAAAACATTTATAATTATGCTTTTTTTCAGAGAACAACATTCGTAACTTTAATGTTTTACAGTGAGAGTTTTTAAAAAATAAAATTCCAACTCTAAAAAAAATTTCAACTTAATGCTGCACATATATTAACCATTTTATAGATCCTTTTGTGGCGATATAAATTCGATACATTTAAGAAAAACAGAAACTGAGTTTCTAACTGTCAGTCTACTTTTTAAATTTACATTTGGATAATTTAATGCCATCGGAAGGACCCATGAATTAATTTATATGAATGTAAAATCTTTCCTATTTTGCCTGTCATGCGAAATAAAAAGGTTACTGTGATAAAATAAGGAGAAGATTGTTATTTCACAGACAAAGAAAATGACTTTTTTATTTGCTTAGTATTCAAATTTTAAATCTTAGTCTTATAAAAGAGGTCAATAAAACATAATCCGAAATATAAAAGTCCTGAGCACAAGTATGATAATAAAGCACTATTTATTATCTTAAGCAAAAGTATATTACTTTGATACACATATATAAATGTCTTCTTTCTTTCATCAAATATTTATGGTTTATGGTATGGTTTCTATGACTAGACAATATGTTACTTACCAAATATAGTGATTTATATTGTATGAAAGGCTGTATCAATTATAAGCTCTGGAGAGTCACATCAGTCAGATACTTTAAGAGTCCTTAGAGAGTCTTTATTATAGTATTGCTTGGTTATTTATAGGTTTTCAACCACGACATAATTTCCCTTCGGAAATTATTTCATTCAACGAAAATACTCAGTTGTATTTAGTATAACTGTACTTCAGTTTATTGCATTTAATAAATACATTAAATTGTATGCTATAAATCACACTTTTTAGGCACTTAATTTGAAAATACGCACATACTTTCGTTCTTTATAATATGTGTGTATATGCTATAAAATCTATAAAGATAAAGGAAAACATAAAGATAGAAGGGAAAATAAAAAAAGGGATCAAATGGGATAGGGAATGTGCCCTTCGTATTGCAGTTCACAAACAGTTGCATCATACGAGGGTCTTAACGTCCCTTTACGCATAAAAATCCCTATTTCTCAGATGACGGTCTTGAGTAGGGGCGAGATCCCCCCCCCCCGAACTCCACTATCATCCAATCACCTAACTTCGATTTTTCTTTAGGCTAATGCAGCTAACGACCCTGGCACTAAAAAGCTTTCATTTTTTTAAAAAATGTCTAAAATATTCCTTTTTCTTGTTTAGTACCATAAATAAAAAAAAAGGGAAGTAGAAAAATATATGTATTTTTTAGGAACTTATCGGTTATCGTTCTGGCGTATTTCCCTTTGGCGCCAAAGGATATAGTGTCGGTGTCAGTTGTATTTACTTCTGGCTCCAAACGTTTGATAGGACAAATCAAATTTATTTGTAATGCATATTTTTTCTTAAGGTATCCGACTACCCTAAAATTGTGAAATTTTCCAAAAATTGACAAATTTTTTTATGATTTCATTTTATAGGACATCTTATTAGCTTTATAAAAATACTAAGTTTATGATTTTCCATTCACTAGAACAAACACTACAAGTGTTTTAGTAAAAGCTGATACCATTACTTTAAGCAAGATGTCATACTTTAAAACGCGTTTTATTCGAAATGTGATTTTTTAAAAATAATCAAATGGGGCTGGCGCGATTGCTAAGAAAGTTTTGAAAATAATTAACTGAAATTTTTTCTGCTAGTTCTGTATAATAGTAAAATTCTTTTAACTTTTAGATTTATCCATCCCTGTTTTATTACAAAATTTACAGTCCCTTGTGTGAATAGAATCACAGTTTTTTAAAGCAATTTCATATAATAACTGAGGTAAAAAAGAAAATATCTCTTATCCTGAAGGTCATTTCAAAAATGAATAAAATAGCAACACATTAGAATGAAAAAATTGAAAATTTGTTCATAAACTTTTGGTATAGAATGGGCCGCGTTTATGCTATTTTTTGTCAATTTTTACATATTTTTTCCATTTTAGTAATAATAATTTTTTTTCTCCTCTTAATTTTAGCATATTTTTCTTAAAATGTACTAAACAAATCTAAAAATAACAACAACAAAAAATCCCCAAATCTCCATTTTTTAAAAAAAAAGTTGTCGCAACCAGTCGGATACCTTAAGAAATATGACTAAATGTTCTACAAAGAAAAATTTAAAGTATTGAGTTACTTGATTTTTTATCATTAAATCAGGGGTGGCCAACCTTTTTGAGAAGAGTGCCACTATCTGATTAAAAAAAATTAGGTGGGCCACTTCTAATTTTTTAAACAAAAAAAACAATATGAAAAGGTTAAAAAAATGTTACTTATATAGGTTTATTATGGAATTTTTACGCAAATAGTATATTTTTATGCAAGTCTAAGTAGTGAAAATTCAAAAGTAACATAATAAATAAGACAAAAGTACAAAATTAAGTTTTATAGTTAGTAAAATTTTCACAGGTTCACAAGTTAATTAGGTTAGCTGTAAAAAAATAAGTAACTTGAGACATCTAGTTCTAAATAATTATTAAACAGTCAGTACTTATTTAATATGGCTTTTGAATTTGTAGTCTTTTTTTTCAACTCATTAATATTAAGATTAGTACTCGAAGATGCTAACAAAATTATGTCGTCTTTTAGATGTATAGCAGTAAATTTTGAGTTATATTTTGATTTTATTATATTCATAACAAAAAACATTTGTTCAAAAACATGTTGATCCAAACCTACAACAATATCTGATAGCCAAATCGAGGAAATTTGGAAATTGCTTGCTCGAACAACTTTTCAAAATTCAAAATAATTCGGATTCCTTGCAGTTCAAATAAGTTTCTAATATTTTTGCTTTTTGATGTAGTATGGTGCTGTAGGTCAATATTTCAGATTTAGGTTTCAGGTCGGTAACAATAAACGTCTTTCCGAAAAATTATGAAAAAAAAATTGTATGAAAAGTATCAGCATTTTTTTTACGTTTTCTTAAATTTCATCTTGAAAATCATCAAATCTAGCACTGAATTAATATTGCAAAACGGATATTAAACTTTTAAGACAATCATAACTTGAGGCATTATTAACTTTGGTACATAGCTCATGCATTAAAGTGAAATGTGTTAATTTTTATCCCAAAATTGAGACAAAAAGAAGATATATGATCAATTAGGGTAGGAAAAGTATGATCTTTTTCTTGTAATCATAAATTTAAATTATTTAAATGTCTCATTGTATCGATAAGAAAAGCTAAATCTCAAAGCCAATCTGCATTCTTGAAAATCAAACACTTACTGGGTAGTTCTCATTGTTCTTCCAGATATTTTAAAACACGTTCCATCAAATTCTAGAATCTCACGAATGCACTTCCTTTGGAAAACCTACGCACACAACAAAGGAGTGTTGGTCTACATTATAATTTTTTATTGTATTTTAATTAAGTGTATTTAAAATAAATTTTTTGATGCCTTCTTTCCCTGAAATAACCGCATTTCAATAAAACTGTAAAAATAAATTAATATTTATTATCTTTTCGAACTTTTAAATTTTTCAATAAGTCTTCGCATGCCATTATTACAGCACAGCTTTGCCACACTGTGGCACGTGTGCCGTGGGTTGGCCACCCCTGCATTAAATGGTACAAAATTGTATAAAATTATTTAGTGTTATAATTTTATTTCTGTGGGTTTGATTTGATGGACTATTCCCTTGAATAAATAATTTGCCTCTATAATCTCCATGATTTTAAAAACAAATATTTGTTTTAAACATTTGATGTTTAAAGTTTTTCGCTGAAAAATTTCCTTAATTTACTTGTAAACATGTTTTTTGATTAATAAATGAAGCTTATCTTTATTAAATATTAATAAAAAATACTTAAGAGCAATTCGAGTTGCTTATTTTTCAGAACATGCATAAAGAGAGGAAAATTAAATTAATTTGAAAATTTAGATTGCTTCATCTTACTTTCACTAATTTTTTTTTAATGAAAAATATAAATTACCAATTAGTAAGCAAATGTTACTTTTTACTTTAATTTCACTTACATCGATCAAAAGTTTCAAAGGAATATATATATATATATATATAATATATATATTAAAAGCAAAACTTTAAATATCCTAAAAATTTATTACATATCGTAAAAAAGAGGAAAAATATCAAGGTCAATACAAAAAAAGTTGCCCCAGAAGATAACCTTGAGAATGAGACTTGGAATAACCGACAAATATTGTTCGTTAATTTGTATCTCTGAAACACTTGTATTACAAATTATGTTCCTTATTTTAATATTTATATTCCTCTATAGAACTAAGAATTTGAGTTATTGGTCATTTGTTGATAGTAAATGATTACAACCGTTGTAATTTATCCATCAGGCACCAAATAAGGCGTAAAAGCCATTTTTATATATATTTTTTAAAAGAATTCTGACGCACAACACATACTCGTCATAAAATAATATTATTTAAAATAAAGTTAACAAAGGGCATAGTTATAAAATTCATATCATATTCAAGGACATGATCAAATTCAAATAACATGATATTAAAGGACATGATCAAATTCAAATTATATATCCAAGGACATAATTATAAAAATATGAAAAGATATCCAACTGAAAAAATATTTTTGAGAGATACACGTTATAAATTCAAGATGGCATTATGAATATATCACCATAAAACGTGTGTTTTACATCATTTTATTTGAATGCTGGATTTAGGAGTTTTCTCTTCGTACATAACAAAGGAATCATTTTTCAAATTAGACTAAAACTCATTAGAGGAATTTTTTTTCTAATGTTTTCAATATAATTTAAGAAATGTTTTGTTATTTAACAAAGTTTATCATCAATATTTTTACAATTGGTCATTGTTTTCTCATTTTAAAGACAAAATGAACTTTTGAAATTTTCTCACCTTTGAAAGAACATGAACATTTTTACAAATTTGCACTACGTGATCAATAAATTCTTTCATTTTTAAAGATGGCAAGAAATAAACACCTTTATTTCCCATTTCCATAAGTTGTAGTTTAAATGCATTCAAGAAGGCAATTGTAGGGGGTGATTAAAACTTTTGAAACTTTTTTCAGTCTAACAATCTTAAAACGTCTTCAAAGCATTCATTAAAAGCTATAAATAATTTATCAGGAGAAATTTAAAGTGATTAATCATTTCTACTTTAATATTTCCAATTCAAGATAAGATCTTTAAGATCTGAAATGTTAGTTTAAAGCTGAAACTGAGGAAAAAAATTGTACAGGATTTTTTTTCTCTCCATAAATTGTGAATAGTCTATGCATTATATTTTTTAAGTTCATTTTTATTAATTGCCCTTCTGTTTTGATATAATAATTGATTATTAATGATGAAAAATTTTCTTAGCATATTTCAGACCCATTGTTTTTATATAGGTAAGTTTTAATATATCTAAGCGAATCATTCCTACAAGTACTTTTTGTTTTGATTCCTTTTCTTTCGTTCTTTAGCCATTTTAAGCATACTAACATTTGTATAAAATTTAAGATGATTTTAACTAAAGCATATAATGACTACATCTTTTAAAAATATAAGTCAAAAGTAGTTTAAAGTATATGTATACAGGTAAATAAATACTTATTTTTGATTTTTATTAACGTCTAACTCTAAAACAGTGGTCTTTTAACTTTTTTGACTCATGGAACCCCCTTCCACTCTTATATAATACATCGTGGAATATATTTAGTAGAAATATAATATATTTAGTAGATCAACATGTTATATTCATACTAATGTAGGGTGTATTTTTTATTAAATAAATTACAGTTTAAAAAAACTAAAAAACACCCTTTTATAGTTAATCGAACAAAGTTGTAACTTAAACTTTTGGTCGCCAACTTTGGAAATGGAATCTGAAATTAGCCGCCGGATACGGGATGGGATCTGAAAATTAGAAATTGTTAATCCTGTTGTTACTGATGAGGGCAATGAAACAAAAATTATTAAATTATTGTAGTGTCATCAGTCCTGGACAAGTGATCAAAATTTCGAATAAATCTGATCTTTTCAAGGGGGCAAAAATTGAGTTCAAAGATTCCATTACATACAAGTGAAGCTTATAAAAGGGTGTTAAAGATATTGCTATTTTAATATAATTTACTCACTAATAGTATTAAATTTTGATCCAAAATGTTAACTACTAATGCATTATATTTAGTAACTTGTGCTTTTGTATTTTTTACTCAAACTTTCAAACTCTATGTCAGTTGAAATGATCTGCAATCGCGTTTCATATTCTGCGTTTCATTTTTTCATATTATGTTTTTGTAGCTACTTACGTTGAGAGATATATATCACTTAAATACATTGTTTTGAATACATTAAAATGTTTATACCTGCGTTAGAAATTCTGTGTATTTTGCATGAGCTTGCAACCCAAAGATAAAGAGCTGTGTTCTAGCCTAAATTTAGAATTTAACGTCAAATCTGTTGATATGTTGATAATTTGTTTCCTCTTCTTCATTATAGGGGTTTCTCCCCACAAATGTGAAAAAGTGTATTTCCTTAGAAAACTATTTATTCGTGTAAAACATTGTACTAACGAACATAAAACTAATTCCTGGAATCTCCGAGGTAGCAAACAATAGATTATTCATAATTTAGTACGTAGTATAAAAAGAAAAGATGCTTTAATATTTTTTTATCATATTATAATAAAAATTAAAAAGTAATAAAAATAAAGTTATTATCTCTGAATAAAAAATTTAGTTTTAAAACTGGGATTATATTTGTGTACATGTCGTTATAAAGACTTCATAGAGAACGTGAATCCATTTTGCATACACAATTATAATTTTCTTTTCGATTTTATGTTGGGACTGGCGGATCCCTTTTGTGGGCCTTATAGATTCCCAAAGTTCCGTGGAATACAGTTTGAAGGCCATTACTCAAAAGCAATGGGACGACTAATGGTGATGGACCACGTAATTTTGAACCTAAGACAAGTGACGAGGATGATATCTGAACTGGAAACTCCTTTTCCACTCTTCCACACTTCCTTCATGTAAGGTTTTTGAGCCTCAACAGATTTATCACGCATCAGCCTCTCTACTCGGCAGGTCTTCTGTGGCACCAGGACATGAACCCACGACTCGACAACAACACCCACAAATTTACGATCTTGACATTTGGTTTTACTTAAGGTATCCGACTTCCTTAAATTGGTAAATTTTGCAAAATATTGACAATTTTTTTATGATTTTATTTAATAGACTTATCTTATTAGCTTTAAAAAATACCAAGTTTATTATTTTCCGTTCTCTAGAACAAAAACTACAAGTGTTTTTAGTAAAAGCAGATGCCATTACTTTAAGCATGATGTCATACTTTAAAACGCATTTTACTCGAAATGTGTTTCTTTTTTTTTAAATGCTCAAACGAGGACAGTGATTGCTCAAAAAGTTTTGAAAATAATTAACTGAAATTTTTTGTGTATGTTTTGTATAATAGTAGAAGTGTTTTAACCTTCAGATTTATCAATCACTGTTTTATTACAGAATTTACAATCCCTTATGTTAATAATCACTGTTTTTTAAAGCAATTTCATATAAGATAAAGTGCTCTAGTTTTTGAAAAAATTAAAATATCTCTTATCCTAAAGAGATCCTTTCAAAAATAAATAACAAAGCAACACATCCGAATTGAAAAATTGAAAATTTGTTTATAAACTTTTGTTACAGAATGGGCCGCGTTTATGTTATTTTTTGTAAAATTTTACCCAATTTTCCCATTTTAGTAATAATTATTTCTTTTTCTATTCTTAATTTTGCATATTTTTCTTAAAATGCACTAAGCAAATAAAAAAACAACAACAAAAAAAAATCTCCATATCTCCATTTTTTTTAAAAACAAGTTGTCGCAAGTAGTCGGATACCTTAAGGACTCGTGTTAAGTAAACATGCTTTTACTTAACGCGAATCATTGGTCTTACTTAACACGAGGCTCGGCGACTGCTGTCACATATGTATGTTTATATCTATATATATATCTTTCTATATTTTTATATTTATATTTATCTTTCTGTCTATTTTTATATTTATATATATCTTTCTGTCTATTTTTATATCTATATCTATCTATCTATCTATCTATATCTATCTATATCTATCTATCTATATCTATCTTTATATCTATCTTTATATCTATATCTATCTATCTATATCTATCTATATCTATATCTATCTATATCTATCTATATATCTATATCTATCTATCTATATCTATCTATCTATATCTATCTATATCTATCTATCTATATCTATCTATCTATATCTATCTATCTATATCTATCTATCTATATCTATCTATCTATATCTATCTTTATATCTATATCTATCTATCTATTTACAATAAAGAAAAATGAAAAATTTTGTTTAAGAAAAAATATTACAAATTATATGTTTATTAACTCAAAGCAGATGAGAACAGGTTTTCATAAATATCAAAATTGATTTTTTTTAAATGCGTAGATTTATCAGATTGCTACTAATCTTTCTGAAAGTGTGTTTTATTAAAAATGTATTGCAAAATCTAAAATCTCGGTATTAAAATCAACGATGCAAAAACTATTCTTCAGATTTCTTTTACGAACGGTTTTACGTATTGAATTCGGTTGTGTATATTTAAATTGTTTCTTAAATTACTCTTTATTGATAAAATGTTAAATTTATTAATATAGTACTTTTACAAGCGTATTCTTTAATGTAAGTTTTATTGTGTATTAAAATATTTATTGCAATTTTGAATTTGCCATTTAAAAAGTTTATAGCACTCATATAAAGTGTCAGTGAACAACTTTAAAATAGAAATGCTTTGTATTTCTTTTAAAGTCACACAACCTCTTAAATTTAAAGGCGTTTTAAACTCACCTAAGGAAACTAAATCTACAGTAGCGCAAAAAAAGGTTACAAAAATCCGCGTCGATAAACAAAAGTATCCAGTGCCGTAAATTTCCCTACCAATGCTTGTTTTATTCGTCCTCCGAACCAACACTTTTTTTTACGTCGTAAACTGCTTGTTGTGCGTGATATGCAGACATACTACGCAGCATTCTCAATTTTACGCATTGCATATGTAACCCGGAGTTTTCTCAATTTATTTTTACTTCGAATCTCTTTTCAGTGTGTCGATGAGTGTTTGTTGCATAGAAGTTTTTCCTTTTGGCTCCTGCTGACAGATTTCTAACCGTGAAAGTTGCTGAAGCTGCAAAAGATTATACAGTTTCGCAGTTTCAGCGCCTTCTATGCTAGAAAACAAAACTCTCCCATAGTGTAACTTTGAGCGACTTCGTGTGGAGAACAAAAGTTGAAAACATTTCTACCCACTTGTCCCTTTCTCTGTATGGTCAGATGGAAGTGACAGTATCATTTATTGGCTACTATTATTAACTTTAGTCTGAAGAAAGGATGATTTTCTTTATGATGCGGAATGAAAGGACGGAATTTTCGGGCCCAGATTAAATGTGAAAGAAATATAAGGAAAGCACGCCCTGTATTCGTGGCTTATAGATTCTAAGATAAATAAAAATAAAGAATAACAAATCCCAGATTGGTTTGACTTATGTCGTGTATTATACAGATGACAAACAAATGCAATACATAAACGATAATTATTGGCGAATGTCAGGAATAAATGAAGCGCAGAAAGAAAAATATCATCTGAAGAACCTCTTAAAAGGAATAAATGAATAAGTAAGTGTTTAGAGGTATCCAACTACCCTAAAATTTTGAATTTTGCCAAAAATTGAGAAATTTTTTTGATTTTATTTTATGGGCTATCTTATTCGTTTTATAAAAATGCCAAGTTTATTACTTTCCGTTCCCTAGAACAAAAACTACAAGTGTTTTAAGAAAAAGCAGATGCCGTTACTTTAAGCGAGATATGTCATACTTTAAAACGCGTTTTACTCAAAATGTGTTTTTTTTTAAATGCTCAAATGGGGCCAGTGATTGCTAAATAAGTTTTGAAAATAACTAACTGAAACTTTTTGTGTATGTACTGTATAATAGTAGAATTCTTTTAACCTTTAGACTTATCAATCACTGTTTTATTACAAAATTTGCAGTCCCTTATGTGAATATAATCACTGTTTTTTTAAGCAATTTCATATAATAACTGAGATAAAGTGCTCTAGTTTTTGTAAAAAAGAAAATATTTCCTATCCTGAAGGTCATTTCTAAAATGAATAATATAGCAATACATTAGATTGAAAAAATTGAAAATTTGTTTATAAACCTTTGGTACAGAATGGACCGCGTTTATGCTATTTTTTGTCAATTTTTACCAATTTTTTCCCATTTTAGTAATAATAATTTCTTTTTCTCTTCTTAATTTTAGCACATTTTACTTAAAATGCACTAAACAAATCTAAAAATAACGAAAAAAAATCCCTATCTCCCCTTTCTTTTTTAAAAAAAAGTTGTCGCAAGCAGGCGGATACCTTAAATGGAATGAAGGTTTAATAGTAAATAAACTTAATGTTAATCTTTCTGTATATATAGGAAAAAGAGTGTCTCACTCACTTAATCATCTTGATATAAGTGGAAGTAATAGATCCGGACTTGAAATTTCGCAGGCATGTTTCTTTTATTCAGTAGATATCTGCTACAAACAGGCTCTGCGAAAATCAATTCCCAAAGTGGGGATGCTGTGAGGGCGTTATAGATACAAATTTCCTGTTTTTAAACTGTTACACTTACAGACTCAAAATTTGGCAAACTTGTTTCAGTTCTTGCGTAGAGATTTACTGAGACCAGTTTTAACGATTGGCAACTCTCAAAGGGGGTATCAGGGGTTATGGGTACTTTATATAGATAAAAAAAAACTTCCTTTCATGAGTAATTAGGTCCCTATAGAATTGAAATTTAGAAAACATTTTCTTCTCTTGAGCAGGGAAGCGACAAGAACGGGTTTTGCGGAAAATGATTCCCAAAGGGGGAGGAGTTTGGGTTCGTTACGAGGCATTATATATATAAAAAATCCCTTTTTTGAGTTATTAGATCTACAAAATTGAAATTTGGAAAGCATGTTTCTTTCGTTGAGAAAAGATCAACTAAGAGTGGGTTTTGTGGATATCGATTTGCAGGATAAAAGCGACTCACTTACTCATCACGATATCTTCGGAACTATTAGAGCTTTACACTTAAAATTTGCAGACATTTTTTTGTTGTTGTTGAGTAAAGATCTAAAACGGTGTTTATGAAAATTTACTCCAAAGGCATATATGGGGGTGTAAAATATAAATATACTTCCGTTTCAGAAAATCCCCTGTTCTGTTCTTTTTAAATCAATAAATGAAATCTGTAAAAAAAAAAAACACGCTTTTCAATACAATCAAAAGCTAAGCGATATGACTTAGATAAAAATACCTTAAGGTATTCGACAACTTGCGACGACTTTTTTTTAAAAAAAAAAAATGGAGGCATGGGGATTTTGTTGTTGTTTTTAGATTTGCTTAGTACATTTTAAGAAAAATATGCTAAAATTAAGAAGAGAAAAATAAAATATTTTTACCAAAATGGGAAAAAATTGGTAAAAATTTACAAAAACTAACATAAACGCGGCCAAAAGTTTATGAACAGATTTTCAATTTTTCAATCCTGATATGTTGCTATATTGTTCATTTTTGAAATGACTTTCAGGATAAGAGACATTTTAGTTTTTATAAAAACTAGAGCACACTTTATCTTAGTTATTGTATGAAATAGTTTAAAAAAAACAGTGATTATATCGACATAAGAGACTGTAAATTTCGTAATAAAACAGTAGTTGATAATTCTGAAGGTTAAAACACTTCTACTATTATACAGAACATATACAAAAAATAACTTTCAAAACTTTTTAGCAATAACTGGCCCCATTTCAGCATTTTCAAAAAAAAAAAAAAAAATCGAGTAAAACGCGCTTTAAAGTATGACATTTTGCTTAAAGTAATGGCATCTGCTTTTACTAAAACACTTGTAGTTTTGTGACGGGTTCTTACGCGTTTCACTAACCTTCTCATATATTCTTTAATGTTTTATTTATTTCAACCAATCTCCACCGGGAGCCAAAGCGTGATTTATGCAAATGAGATATTTTATATAAGTTCAGGTTTAGCGAGTTAGTAGAGAGAATGAAATGAAATGAGAAAGTGTTTTCAAATGTAAACGTAGATGTTGTGAACAGAATCCAACGCACCGTTGTGGATAAAATTAGTTTGTAGAAGAACTGCGGGAATAGCTGAGAAATAAGTCGCCTCTTAAAGAAGGAATCCTACTTCAAGTTGACCCAATCAAGATCTTAAAGAACCAACTAGACGAACCTGCCATAGCATAAGAAATCAGGTTAGTTTTATAGATTACAATTAAGTATAAGTGTGTAACTGTATTTTTACGCGTAGATCTTTCGTAGATTCAGATCGGATTCCGTCGTTCAAGATTATTATTCAACCCTTCTCATTCTCCACTGTGTTTTATTGTTCTTAAAATTGAATAGTATTTGTGTAATCTCTTTAGTTAAGAAATATCAATAAATAAGATTGATTTGTTAAAATAACTACTGAATTCATTAACCATTCAACACGTTCGGATTCAGGTAATACCCGAAGGGGAGTTGATAATCTTAGGGGTAGCGAGAGGCTACGACAGTTATTGTTCTAGTGAACGGAAAATAATAAACTTGGTATTTTTATAAAGCTAATAAGATAAATAAAGCCCATAAAATAAGATAAGCCCATAAAATAAAATCATTAAAAAATTTGTCAATTTTTGGTAAAGTTCGCAATTTTAGTGTAGTCGGATACCTTTGGTAACAATATTTATTCCCATGTAATATAATGGGAAACTCCAGCGAAGCGGGTGGGAAACAGCTAGTGAGTTTATAAGAAAAGATTAGTATTTGATAATTTATTAAAGTTGTAAGGAAACCACCCTATGATCTATTGGCCAACCACTAAAACCAATCGTAAATGATAAAACTCGTGAACATTTAAAAAAAAATCAGGGAATCTCTTTTCCTGCAATGAAATGAAACTATCTCACTTTTATGTGACACAGCAATAAAGCCAGGATAAAAGGAGTTTAGAGGATTTATTAGAGACTTGCTTCAGAGTTCAACTATAAGTGGTTGTTGAAATACACCCAAAAGAAAAAAAACTTTTTAAAAGAAAAAGATAAAATGCGGTGTGTTTCGGAGAGAATTTTTTTAAGTGAAGCTTTTGGATAATTTTACACAACTAACAAACGTCAGGAAACTGCGTTGCAGATAAAAATGGTTAATTAGTGCTTTGCATGTCTTTCTACAATTTTAGCTACCAAAAAAAAATGTAAACCAGTACCAGAAAGAATGTAAAAAATTCTTTAAGGTATATTGGTTCATATGTTCTACGAAAGAATTCCAAAAAGACAAAATATCCACTAATTCAATATGTAGAATGTATAAAAAATATAAAAAAATGTTAAAAAGATGTACCGTAATGACAATGGAATTGATTGTTGTTGTCACGTACTTTGCCATTTTCTTTAGAAAAAAAAACAATAATAAATGGTTTTTTACACATCTTTTTTTCAAAATTTTGCATATAATACTAGCATCTTTTAAAAAACTGTTCTTGAGATAGGTAACGTGATTTATTTTCTCTGTGGTTCAAAGATATCTGGTTCGAGCGGTTTTGAAGCGATGTTGACTTTCGATGGAAATGAAATTAAAAATGCAATTTTAATATTTTTCTTAAAAAAATATATTAGTATGAAATCCAATCACACTTTCTTTTCTGGTCTTTTCATTCTTCAGTAAACCTTAAAAACAAAATTCAGCCTTTTCTTGAATTTCACAAAGTTCACAGAGTTTTAATTCCTTTTTAATTTCAACTTTATTATTGACAATATTATTTCATGTCAAACCCAAGTGCAAAAAGTCGCATTACGCATAAAATAATGAACTCAAAATTTATAATGGGTTTCTTTATCCTTCACCATCAGAATTATTCTGGACTATCAAAATATAATTTTATAAACTTCTTTAAGCTGCGGATGGAAGAATTATAAATAAGGGTTATTATTATATTCTTTCATAGAGACTGTATAAAGACTGTAAAGTATGAAGTTTAGGAATGAAATCTTTAAGCTCTGGGCTTTCCTTTTAAGGTACGCAGTCGGCTCTAATTTCATTTTTATGGATAACAACACGCATCATATTGGACTGATATGGATAATGAATATCTGAAAAATGAGAATATTCTCTGGATGAATTAGTCTTGCTCAGATCTTCAGACTTTAAACATGTACAACAAGGGTGTCAAACTCAAAGGCTAACTTGGGCCAAACAAACAAGGTTTAACTTTAGTTGGGCCACAAAAAAATTCAGCTTTCAAAGAAATGTAGGTTAATTTCGAATAATACATTATATACTAAACATATAAAAGAACAAGAAAAATTTAATGTTTATTTCCTGACACTTTACATATATTTTATGCAACAATCTTTCCTATTTCGGGAGAAATTTTAAAGTTTAATTATATATTAGTGTGTGCTGATATACTAGCCGGGCTGCAAAAATATTCGTTGCGGGTCGCGAGTTTGACACCTCTGCTGTCCAATTGTTTCTTCTACTTTTGGAAGAAAAATTTAAATAATCTTTCTTCCTTCCAGAACTCTCAGGATCTGAAATCGTCCGCAAAAACTTATAAACTGTACCATTTCTAAGATAACAATTCATGTTGCTAAAGTTGTCTAACTGTAAGAGGAGATCAAACTTTCTGTTAACCTATTTTTTCTCTCTCGTAGCTTCTCTTTTAGAGTTTATTGAACTGATAATACGATCCTACGTGTTTGCTATAACTGTTTTATGACATTTTTTGCATTAAAACTTCTGCAGTACTCTGGAGATAATCAACACTAATAAAATATTCCTTTAATTTTAAGCATCAGGGTACATATTTAAAATTCTAAAAAAAATATATTATTTATATCACATATACAGATTACCTTACAATTGGTTTTTCTAACGTACCACATTAAGTGAATCGTCCCGAGTGAAACATTATTTGTGTAGGAAAGTTAGTAAATCATTCCGATCAAGTTGTGTTAAAATAACCTGCCTATACACTTAAAGGGAAACATTTGAAATATTGGAACTTTTTATTGCTTAAAAGCTTAAAAATGAAAAAAAAAAAATACTAGAAAATCAGCTATGATGTTTTGCACCAATTTTTCCCTTTCTCATTCCTTAAATCACACATAACGCATAACATCATTTTCATTTTCGCCTTGTTTTAAAGCCATTTTTTCTTCATTGGATTATTTTCTACAATTAATTTTAAATGTTTTTTCAATGAGGTTGAATAACTCTTCAAAATAACTAAAATATAAAGTTTTTCATTCTGTTTACCCATTCCCTTCGTTTCACTTACTTCTTTATAAGTGTTTTCTTTTTCTGTGTTGACTAGAGAGTCGTCATCATGAGGTTGACAATCCATTTGAATATACTCCAAACATTGGCAATAGCCAATTAATCACAGCCTAAGGAGAATTAAAATATATATTAAAATAAGTAAGAGCGAATTTTGTGACTTGGAATCGGATGACAAAAATTATTGATGTGCACGCAATAAGACTATTAGAAAGATTGATAAGTTATCTTTTTGGTCTATATCTTCCACAAGGCCCTTCTCTTGGCGATCAAATTTGTATATACGCACACACATGCATTAACTATTGCAATTAACTTTTATCAATCAGCTCAGTTTATGTGTTGAAAAACTATTTTAATTGGGACATTAAGCAATAATATTCTGTCGCAAAACCTCTCCATGCCTTACAATAGCGAATCAATCAGTACTAATTGAAATTAATTATTCAAATTACTAATCGTGCTATAGCAGGGTCCGTAC
>BMAO01016618.1:0-28157 GCA_019973975.1 Trichonephila clavata
GAAATTATTGTCATAAAAACATCAGCACCTAGAAGAATGTCTATTTTCATTTTCAATATAAAACGTTGGATCAGCAAGAGTTAGATCTTTGATATGAGGCCACTCATGATATTTAATTGGAAAGTTTGGCATAGAAGTGACTTTCCGAGACTAACAAAGCTTTTACTTGAAATTTATCAGAGGAAACACAAGAAAAAAATTCCAGTTTGTCGAATATAACGAAGTTTTCAGCAAATGTTTCATTTACACCTACTAATCTATGATTGGTGTGTTTTAATGGCAATTTTAAGCGATCAGCACATTGCTTTGGAAATCAAAGAATTTTGAGAAGCATTGTCTATCAAAGCACGGCAAGTTATTTGTTGACCATGTTTAGATTTAACATTTATTAATGCTGTGGACAACAATACGTGACCTTCTGCCAATTGTGTGCAATTGTTAGACACTGTTCACAACAGAATTTGCTTGAGTTATCTGCTGAAGGACTGACTGAATATCTGTGTAATAATGTATGGTGTCTTTCAGAACAGTTTTTACAAGAGATCCTATTCTACATGTGTCAAGCCTGTGGTTACTCCTCAAACAATTGATACATAAATTATTGTTCCGTACCACTTGCCATCTTTCATTTACTTCATAGAATTAAAAGTTGGACATTTGAATAAGGCATGGCTTTGACAACATAGAATGCAATTGTTACTTTGACCAACATCTAATTTTACCCCTGATTTTACTTGGTTACATTTGACAACAGTAGTATTTACATTTGATTTGTTAAAGGAATTTAATGTTTAACATTACCTTTCTTAATGTCAGGTTTTACAAAGTTTAACTCATTCAGACCACGAGCTTCTCTTTCAATGAAAAACTCTAAATTCCTCAAGAGTGGGAATTTTATTAGTTCCAAAGATAATTCCACCGTTGCCTAATACATGCATCCACTTTTGAAATGAGAAAATTTATTATGATCAACTCTTTAATGAATTTGTTTCTAAATCTAAAGTTTTTAAATTTCGAATGACTTCATTGCAAATATCTATTATTTCCAAAAGCAATTTTGAAGTATTTGCCCTGGATATCTTAATACTAAAATAGCTTATTTATTTGGCTAAGAGCTAATTGTCGCTTGTTTCATACCGACTGCACAGTATATCCCAACAGTTCTTAAGATTGTCCACAGTAATTGCAAAACCCCGAATTAATTTGGCTGCATCCCGCGAACAGAAGCCTGCAGATATTGCAATTTTTCAAGATCACTTATTGATTTTTTATCTAGAATCGAAGACTTAAATAACTTTGAATGAAATCCAGTTCTCGCAATTTCCATAAAAATGCGGAACTTCAAGTTTTGGTAAATTAACTACTGAAGATTTTACATGAATACTATTTTTTACTTCCTCAAACTCAGATTTGTGTTCAAGGTCAACAATCCAATTAAATAATATATCTTTATATTTCATATAAATGTCAAATGACTCATCACTTTCATGCGTTGACAATTCAGTTAATCTATTTCGTATTAAACACTTGGGTTTTTAAAACACGTATGCGTGATTTATTATCATCGCATTTATTTATTCTACTTTCAAAAACTTTTAATTCTTTTATAATTAAATCAAATTTACCACTATTTTTCGACTGTTTTGGAGCCATGATTTATGAATGAAATTTTAAAATTCTACACAAAATACACAACTATACCAATAATAACAAATGCCGACACAATGCAAATACACAACTATCAAAAAATATCTACACAAAATAGAACAAAAGAATAAGTCTAGAATCAAATAATAAATAATATCAATCAGAATGTATAAGAATACTTCAAGAATTCGTATCAGAATAAATGCACTAGAATAAGAATATCGAGTATGAAACGAATAATATTAATCAGAATGTATAAGAATACTTCAAGAATTCGTATCAGAATAAATGCACTAGAATAAGAATATCGAGTATGAAACGAATAATTAAAATAACAAAGACTAATCACATCAATAACTCTCCGGCTCGACGGACCACATGTTATGAATGAGAATGAGACTTTAGATTTTTAGTTTGATGTAGAATGCAATTATGAATTGTATAACGAACGGATTTTGACTTACCGCCATTTTCCATGCTAGGCGTAGGAACACTGTGGAAGTATTTGGACAGCGGAATGAAAAATATATAGCTGAAGAGTATTAATCATTCACTTCAATGATTTCACAAGTCGACTTTTCAAGTATATATTTACTTCACACACACACTCATGCCTTTACATGTAGGATAAAAGAAAAACATTACACTAAAACATAATCGCAAGAATGGCGACCAGTACAACCGAATCATCCGAATGGAATGTCGTTTTCCCCGAAATCACTCCGCATACTAGAAAACCAAGTCCAGTTCGTGGCGCCATCTCTGGACGGCGAAAGGAGTCAACTATTCTTAACAATATGCTACGAATGTATTTTTATAAAACTGTTTTAACCTGATATTCATGTTATTTTCTAAAGAATGTACTAAAATATTTAAATTTCATAAATACTTTTGAGTTATGGCTTGTCATTTATACTATGGTCTCATAAAGAATGTCACATTTCTTATAATGTTTACTCGATCAACTCTAAACTTTTTCGAATTTTAATAAAACATTACAACTTTAGTACATTTTTCAGATAAATGCATCTAATTTGTTTTAGTAATACTTTTACTAATTTTCGTTTATTACATTTTTCTCTAAATGCTTTAAAGTTTATCACAAATATGCTAAAATTTCACTTATAGCTGTGATTTTAGTAAAGTTCAGGAAGTTTATTTAAATATTGTTGGTTAAATATTAGTTTATTGGTATTTGAGACCTAAGAAAGCACATTTATACTGTTTAAATTGCTATTTTCTTTTTTTTAAAAAGTTCTACGAACGTATTCGGATACTTTAAGAAAATAAAAATCTATTCTTGAAAATATATTATTTATATTACAAATATATTTCAACAAGACACACACATAAAGAATTTAAGATAAACCTTTAAGTATACTTTTAAAGAAAAACTTTACTCATAAAATTCTTTAATCATAGCGCCATTTTGCTTACCAAAGTTAAAAAACCCACATATTAAAAAAAAATTCGGAAATCAGACAAATTTAATTTAATGTTTATTTTTTATTTTTATAGCATAGAAGTATTTTTTAGTAGAATTTCTTCCAAAATATTTTGGTTAGATACTATTATTTTTTCTTCGCCACATAAACTCATGCAGATGAGAATCAAACATTTCCTAGGTTCGATTCACTTGTATTTTAAAATGTTTATTTAATTTAGATGTGACATATTTATCAATTCACACTCACAAACACGGCTATTTACAATGCTTATAATGCAGTCATTCATGAAGCAAGAGCTCGCAGGCTCGTGAACAGTCGTTCACTTCACATTAACTAATAAACGATAATTTTTAAAATAATAAAAATGGACCGCCCATGTGTGAAAATGCGCCGTTGGAAATATCAACTTTTCTGGAAAACTTTTTCAATGAAAGAAACGTACTGCGCATGCGTGAAATTGCACCCTTCCGACTTCTTTAATGATAAAAAAATTCAGGAGGGTTACCATATTTGGCACATTTATCGATTTGGCGAGAAAAAAAACTTGGTGGGATAAGTGGCCGATACGAAAATCCAACCTATGTGTTTCTTGTTCTGATTACTGGTTGTACATCTTAATAAGCCGTGTAACCACATCAGGCTACAATGAGATTTGCCCTATACATTGCATGTATTCACTAATAGTTATATGGTGGTAGTTGTAGTTATATAGGCTCAAGCGGTTATATATTATTATATATATATAATCAGCAGTTCGTGAATCTCCCTCCCTCTTGATATTAGTGAAGTGAGTTCCTTATGGGAACACTTTCGGAATCTTTGGTACGGAAAATTTTCACGAAGCTTAAAAGTTTAATTTTCAACATTACGATATTTGGGTACAAAAATTATTTTTATATTGAGTCACAGTATTAAAAATACCTTGTGACCGATCTATACGCGTCCTTCCATTAACCCTCTTGGGACATCTTTGGGCTATGAATAACAACAACCCTTCTGAAGAAGAAACCGAATATGCAGATTACGTCTTTATATATAGTACAGGTTTGCTTGCTAGGAAGATAGATTGATAGATAGGTAGATAGAGAATTGCTGTTTAATTGAAGCTGCCAGGAGATTGAAATATTAAGAAGTAGAAGATAGGAAGAATATCTACAGATCAGGTATTAGTCATATTGATAGCACGTTTTGGGCCTTAAATTGTTAAAGAGATTTAAGAAACAGTTAGTCACATAGTTACAGTGTAAATCATTTATTAAAGTAGAAGATTAAGCAAAACCCCTGTTCTTTTCTTCTGGGAAAACATCTCAACCTAGTTGGTTAATTGCATTTTGTCTGTGATAATCTGTGTGCTGAATAAATATTTAAAAAGTATCATGTCGAGTCATCCTTCACTTCCTCCCACACCTTTAGCCGGGTCCAAAAGTAGACAGAGGGGTTTACAATCTTTGATATTTCTTGTTTTTAGAAGAAATAGAAAATTTTATTTCTGTAAAATATTATCTAAATATCATAAAATGAAAGCATAACCTCTGACAATAAACTTCGATGAATAGTCCTATAACTTTAACATAAATGAAATGTTAACGAAGGTTACCTTACTGTCTTTCGAAAAAGTCACCTCCCATAACTATGCACCTCTGAGATATGCTAAACATGTCCTGGAAACTTAGCTAGAAGTCTTTTTTGGGGATGGAGTACAAAAAGATTCGTCCCGTTCGTTGGATATCAGGAATATCATCAAATATATTTCCTTTCAAGCGAGTTTGAGTCGTGAGAACAGAAAAAAATTTGGTTTGAATATGGCGAGTATAGTGTATGTTCAATTTGCACCACCAATTATTTTTCCAGGAACTGTTTGACGTTATTGGTCGTTGCATTGTTGCGAACAAAAAAATCATGAACCGTGTAGTGTGTACTGGGTCGGACTCTGCGTAGACATTTCATGAAACGTGTTAAAATTTCAATGTACTTTGCAGCATTCATCTTCGTTCGCTCAGGTAGAAACTTCTTATAGATAATGCCTTGACTATCAAAAAGTTGATGATCATCGTTTGTATGCGAGATTTTTCTGCTCTGACCTTTTTCCGCTATGCAATGCAGGAGAACGTCATTCCATGCTTTACCGTTTCGTTTCAGGGTCGTACCTAAGACACCAAGACTCTTCCTCAGTGACAATGCAGCTCAAGAAATTTGGTGTCGCATCCGCCGTTTCGACAAAATCCTGTGAAGCCTCTAAACGTGCCCGCTTCTGATCGTCAGTCAAGTGATGTGGCAAAAGAAGACAACACATTTTCCTCATCTCTAAATTCTGGATAATGATTTGTTGCACGGATTCAAGGTTAATTTACAGTTCATCGGCTGACATACACACTGTTAATTGACGGATTTTCGTGATTAATTTCCTCACTTTCTCAAACTCTTCGTCACTGACGGAGATCAACGCTCTTCCGCTACGGGGTTTGTCAGAAACACTTTCCGGCCTTCTAAAAAACAGCGCACTACTCTTGCGAACACTTCATGGACATTGCTTGATATTCTTAAGCACATGCCAGTATCGCATAAGTTTTCTTTCGGTGTTTTGCCAACTTAAACAAAACTTTAAATTGATCTTTGTTCGCTCATTTTCCTGTTCTCAGTTAACCCGCGATCACTCGCGCCGGGTGTTGTGTACACCCAGCAACAAGAAACTTCCTAGAATTCCACAAAGAATACTCAGAACCACGATTTTTTCTATAGCTGCACATTTTGGGTCATTGAACCTTCAGGCCTGATGCAATCACTCTCACTCGGACGATTGAAACGTAATGACCTTCAAAAGTGTATCTGGGGTGCTGAGAGCAAAACCGCGAGTGATTGAGTTATATTTTCGTACTCGAAGCATCTAAAATAGGGTAAGTGTTTCACTCTTTCCGTTAATATTTTATTTTCAAATGCATTAACATGCATGTATATTTTATTTAGAATTTCAATAATTGTAGTATAAAAATAATATAAAACTTAAAAATAATTGTAAAATATTATTTTTTGTTAAAAAATTTTAAACCGTTTTTCAGAAATTACGCAAACATTCCATGGGAAAGGGAGCAACAGCAACTTGGTCTTCTATTAGATACTGTATCGATAGATTCTGAGGCTGAACTAAGTGATTTCGAAGACTGTGTAATTTCAGAAGAGCACCATATTAAACAATCTGTTCATATCATGCATACTGCACAAGAATTGGAATCCCGAGGTGCCCTAGTGATCTTTTCCTTTTCCCACGGGTTTACTGCCTTTGGTAAACATGGCTTCACGAACGAGGTACCCTAGTGATCCTTCTCTATTTTCGACCTCTTTCTTGTCATTCAATTCATTCTTTCTTCTCTTCCCGTCTAGACCACAGATATTAAAACAAATGTTTGGCCAGTATAGCCGAAATCGGCTCTTGCGCCAATAACCCAAAATCACTCACTCACTCACAAGAATTGGAAGAAACTTTGAGCAAGAAACAACAAATAAATTCACGAAACAAATAATTGACAAAAAATTCAAAAGAAGCTTTACTGACACAGAAGATAGTAAAAAGAGCATTAATTCACCAAAAAAGGGGCTCTGCACTGTTTGTCCACGGGTAAAAGATGTAAAAACCAATTGTGTTTTCCTTCAATATAAAGCAAATATATGCTTAAGGCATATGAATACAGTCTGCTCTGAATGTTTGGAAAATGATTAAAATATTTGTTTTCTACTTTCTACTATCCTTAACATTAATTACAAAGTAAGTTTATTACTGGCAAAAACCTTTTTTCTTGTGTTTTATGAAAAAATATATAATTACATGTTTTATAATGAAAATTTTGTAGATTTAGTTTAAATTAATATTCGTCTTATTTGTGTGCAATAAATTTAATAATTTTGTTTGCATAATACAAAAAACTTCTTGTACTTTATAAATATGTATCATAATTGACTTAAATTTTTTTTCATCCCTTAATACATGTGTTAAAAGTTTGGGGTGTTTTCTACACCCCGCGAGTAACGACGGTAGCAAAAACAGGCGCGAGTAACCGCGGGTTAAGAACCAAACACACTAAACAAGCACTTTGTAAAACAAGTCTTACACGGAACATAAACGATGCTCAACTGAACAAAGGGGGGGGGCAGATGGTCAATACCTGCCACTACGCATGTGCAGCGTTTCGTTTCGCCAGTTTTACCAGATTGGCCGTTCTATCTTCATTCACCGAACTTTATTGCCAGAGGTTGTATATCTATAAGAGCACGTGATTACTACCAGAGTCCCCTTTCTGCGCACGTAATGCACATAAATAGCTCTTTGTTACCTTTATTGGTGTAATGTACACACCCACAACGTGGGTGGGGGGCAGGATGCTAGGTGCCCCAAAGGTTATGGTTTTGTAATCCTTTGTAAGATCTGGCTTGAGCCCCAAAACCTGACTTTGCGGGGGGGGGGGACCTAAATGTTCTCCGTTACTCCATTGGATACCTTATTTATCTTCCTCTTACAACATGACACGTTTCTCACAGAAGCTTGTCGAATCCTGTGCTGAGATTTTTTTGAATTATTATTTGTGTGTTGGATGTAAAAATTAAGTGCACTTCTTTCCTACAGAAAATTGTGTTGTAGATTAGAATAAGATAGCTTGATGCGGACTCCAATAGACCAAAGAGTACCGAACATATACCCTGTTGACCGACTATAGTGTTGCCACCGATCACTACGAAGAGGAACAAAACGGTTTCATATCGAATGATATTTTAACTTAATAGAAGTCTTATACTAAACTAAACTCAGCGGCGCAACAGCTCATGAGAGCCAAAGCCTACTGTGCCCATTTTTGTTTTTATGACCTTCAACACTCAGGTGTATGAGTAGGTGTTCCGATCAGGTGATCAGTCTAACGCGAAACCCCCAGTGTTTAGTACTAAGCAAGCTTGGTACTCATTTATCGACCCACTGAATGGATGAAAGGCTGAGTTGACTTCACCCAGCCCGAGATTTGAGCCCCGGACCTGCGGCTTAAAAACGAGATATGCTACCACTCATTCTCTAGAAGCCTTATAGTTGTTCAAAAATTATTGAGGGTCGCACACAAAGAGATTTGTAATTATCGTATATGTGTAATACTTATCTTATTAATAATTATCAAATATAAAAAAGAGTGTGATTGTCAAAAATTAATAAAGACTGTGTGGAAAAAAATTAATAATGCTTTACTTATTTTTTGTGGGTTGTACTTAAATATAATGATTGTAAATTTTCTTAGGTGCCTATTTTTAGATTTGTTATTCATCTTGGTTCAAAAGTTTATTTACAATAAATGACTCAGGTAAACTTGAGTTGTATCATTTAGAAAAAAAATGTACTATATAGTTTATTTTATATCTATATTCAACAACAGACATTTAATAATGTATAGCAATCTTTAAAAGTTATATCGGTGTTTTTCAACATTTTACCCATCATTCTGCTTCTAATTTTCCAGATATTTTTTAATTGAAATTGGGGGAAAATACAACTGTTTCGAAGGTTAATTGAATGATCTTTAAGAGCTTATATCAAAATGTTAATGTTTCAAGCAAATTTAAGTCTTGAAGTTTGTACTGAAGTCGTTCTAATTTTTCTTGTAATTAAGGAAAGATGCAGTAAATTGCTCGACTATAAATCACTTCGAAATGGAATGAAGCAATTGAAAAGAGAGATTATGAAGTAGTAAAAAGTAATATATGCGCAGGCAAGTTAGAAAACTAATGGAAAGCCATATTTTATGCATCTCTGCAGCGGAGATAGGGAATTAGAGAGAAAAGGTATGATTTATATTCAAAAAGTACCCGGGGGTGTTGGGAGCTCAAAAGTGGGAGTAAATAATAAAATTTTAAAGATTCAGCTACAAAATGTTACCGACATTTCTCTGGTAAAGCTTTTGTTATTTTGATAACTACCCCAGCACATAAAGATGCGTGAATCTTTGATAATTGCTTTGATGTTGCTGTACTTAGTCTATCACGCCTCAAGCATGCATGACATTTTGTGCATGTGTTTCCGTTTAATTATTACTTTATTAAATAGAGAAATAGAAGGTGTTGGATAAAGAAATATTCGTGAATGCTGGCTCGAGTTTTTTTCAAAGTGTGATAGATACTATTGGACTGTATTTTTGCTTTATAGCGAGACGGTGCTAATCGCGCCCTGCTCCAAGAAGAAAGCTACAACAATAACTTCTGCCGGACGTTTTCATCAAATTATTGGCACATGTGCTCAGTCGGCGGATGGCATTCTCGCTAAAAAAAAAGGTTACAATTACAGTTACAGACTGAACTGAAGAAAAATAATTAGGTGATAAAAGAACGAGAGAGAGAGATAGGGATGTATAAATGATGATCATATCCAATAAGTGTTTAACAATTAAATCTAAGCACTATAAAATATTCTTATAAACAAATGTTCAATATTTTGAAACTTTTTTTCAATTCCTACAATTAGATCCCTCTCTCTCACTATATATGTATATATATATATATATATATATATATATATTTCAAATTTTCAATCGTCTATTAAATACTTTTTATTCATCCACTGCAGTTTAAATACATTTTTTTAAACTTCTAGAGGATGACACTTGATGTAAAAACAGTTTTTTAAATATTAATTCATTACTTAAGTTTTATTTTTAATTTTAAATTTATTCTGCGTTACTTCTGAGACGAAGTTAGAACTAGCAACAACAGATGGTGGCAGTAAGTTTTCCTTACAAATTTTTCCTTCGCTTCAAATATATTTTTTAAACTTGTTGTGGTTGACACTTGATGTTAATACAGTTTTTTCAAATATGAATTCCCTAATTAAATTCATTAACTGAAATAAAAATTTTCTTTGTTGACCTAAGAAGGAATTGACTTAAAGAATTTTTTTATATTACTTGTTAGTGATTATCTCAATTTTATTAAGATTCATTTGTGAGCTAATTTGTATAAATTAATTTCATTTATATATAATTTCAATTTAGATAAAAGCACTTTGTAGCTGGTACTTAAAGCGTTTTTCAAACTAACCTCTAGGGAAATTTATTGCGTGATTGATTTGAGGACTTCGCCTTATAAAGGAACCGTGATAGATGCAAATTCAGGTTTGCTTTTTTAAGTGATCTGAACTTGAGCAAATGAGGATGTTGATCTTGTAATTGTGAGAAAAATTAAATTTTAACTGTAACTGAGTCTGAATATTTAGAATTGGCGAGTGGCGATTTTAAAACTCATGGATATATCTGAAATTGGAAGACCTTGTAGAGGTATCATCTATATAAGCCAGTAACAACCTCCAGACTAAACTGATCATTTTGGTCCAGTTGTATGTTACGTGCTTACGGAACCGAAGTTCACGGATACTGTACTCTCGGATAAGAGCGGCACTTCATTGGTGACCCTGACTGAATTCAGAAAAAGGTAACCTTCTGATCTGTCATGGCGTCATCTACCCACAAAAAGAGCAACAAAAAAAACTAGCCAGACATTCATGGCGCAACAAAACAAACTCGCCAGACTCCCATGGCGCAGCGAAACAAACTCGCACGACTCACTTGACGCAGCGAAACAAACTCGCCAGACTCACATGGAGCAGCAAAACAAACTTGTCAGACTCATTTGACAAAGCTCCTCCAATTAACGGCAACAACGCTCGCCATAACAATTATATTGTTCGTTTGCCTATCTACCGACTCACTAGTGAGGAGTGTGTAGAAGTATCATCTATATAAGCCAGTAACAACCTCCGGACTAAAGTTATCATTTTAGTCCAGTGGTATGTTACGTGCTTACTGAACCGAAGGTTGCGGGTTCTGTCCACCCGGATAAGAGCTCCACTTCAACCTCTTGATTGTGATTCAAAATTTCCATTGTTAATTTAATGAATCTTTATCATTATTAGTTGAGGTTCAAGATTCCTCATGATTGAAATGTCGCTTCTTTAGAAGCTAGTCATTATGATATTAATATGCTAAGATATTTGGCTGAATATAAAAGTTGTGTTCACATGTAATGTCTCTGCGCGACTTATCCCCAAACACTAATACGAACTCCGGTTCATTTCCAACTTATTAATTTTGTTAAAAGTTTCTAACTTGTATTTTTTACAAGCATATGGATAGGAAATTATAAAAAATAACTTCATATAGCAATTGAAGATGCTTGCCTATTATTATTGGTTTATTGACAAAGATCCCCAATGATTCATATGTATTTATAAAAGAGAAAACCGACTTACTTATTCACTCATCCCGACAGTGTTGAACCTTTTGACATGAAATCTGGTAAGCATGTTTCCTTTGTTGAATAGAGATCCGCTAAGTACGGGTTTTGAGGAAATCGATACGCAAGTGAGGTTTCTGAAGCGTTAAAAATAAATAGGCTTCAGTTTCTGACATTCAAATCCTGTCCTTTGTAAATCAAGAGGCTAGAAGAATATTTTTCAATACATTTGAAAGTTTACAATATAAGATTTAGATATCAATAACTTTAAAACATATATATATATATATATGTATACAGTCATAGAATATCATGATATACCCAGTAAAGATGGCAAGTTACGGCTAGTTTATTATAATCTAAAACCCTTATATTCTTGGTACATTTTATAATATACAAAAGAAATTTGAAGGCAAAAACTGTTCTTTCAGAGGTTTTTTCAAAATATTTCAAATCCTCGTACCTTGACCAAAGTTTAAAGTAATGAGCTCCATTGCTAATAGCCCTAACATAGCTTTAAAAAGTGCGCATTAATAAAAAAAAAAGATCAAATCCAAAATATTTCACATCTCTTTCTATGCTTTATTTCATTAGATTTTTGAATGTTGTATAAAATGTATTATAATGCATTATATACTAACCACATTTATTTAGAAATTTAGTGTGAAATAATAGAATATTAATGCTTAATATGAGAATTAAATTTTTAATTTGAAGGAAAAAAGACTTTTAAATAATTTTATTCTATACAAGAAAAAGGACTTTTATGCGCAAGATGTACTCCGCTGGACGTCATTTACGACACAAAAAGAATAATATTTTAAGAAAAAATTCGATAGCAATGGTTTTTATTCAATTTCGAACACGTGTTTCCCATAACGTTAACTAGACGTAAGCCTAAAAGAGTCAGTCAAAAATTTCGAATATTTTCCAATGTAATTCAATAAACTAGTACTTAAGAGGACCCTAGTCAAGGACTATGCTGATGTCGTTTTAGTTATTAAACATAGTTTGATATTCTATTTTACCATTTTTTGAAGTTTTGATATTCAGCACTTATATACTTAAACGCTCTCAGAAATATATTTGTGTGTGCGTGTGTGAGAGAGAAAGCACTAGAGTATCCAAAGATCTGAATATCATATATATATAGATTAACATTGATAATATTTTAAAGATTACTATAATTCTAACCAACTTTCAAACAATTTACAAGGAAATAGCAAGACAGTACAGGACAAAGTAAAATAGCCAAATACAATAACAAACTCGAAAGCGTATAAGAATGATTGTAGGGCGCTAAACATAAGGGACTTTGTAGGGGGTCCTAGTGCTCTCCGTTTCGCCACTACCTTCAAGTCCTCCGTTTTCACAAAAGCAACGCCAACAATGAGTTTGCATCCCCATAACCACTCGACTGCGTGGCTGTCTTCTGTCATCGGTGAGAAGTACCGTAGACGATATTAAAAAACTTTTCCTAAGGATTAAGTTCAGGTGCTCCTCAAAATATAGTAGCAAAGTGACGTTAATTCGTTAAAGAACTAATTCGAAATAAATGAAATTTTACTACGACTAATTAACTTTTATTGGCTAACTAAGCACTACAAATCTTAAGTAAATGTGTGTTCCCACACGACTTGAAATAATAGGGGGAATTTTCGGGAGGAAAAAAAAGTTTGACATACTGCCCAGAATTACGTGATTTTGAAAGTAAAAAGTGTTGATTTAGAAAATGTCATTCTTGTTAGCTGACAATGGTAGAGAGCGAAGAAGTTGCCAAATGCTTGATGTAAAACTATGATACGAAATAATTTTTTTAAGCAAAATCTTAAGTTATATAAATTATTAAAACAGAGTATTTCAGTATATCTCCTAATTTAGAGGATAATGCCAGCAAGCATTTTACGTTTATGAACTATATTAAAAATAAACTTTTTTTACAAAAGTGAGGAGGAAAATTTCGGGATTTCTCTCACGTTATAGAACTTACCACACAATGGCGAACTATTGTTACGACTGATGGATGTCTCCTGCTCTTGGATTCATATCAAAGATCTCCTGGTCTGATTCCACAGTCCGGGAGGTACTTTTTCGAATTCATAACGTCAGGAAGACCGTAGCAGTCATACAGCCCCTTAAAACAGTGACATGGTTTCGAAACAGCAATATGGAACAAAAATTACTTTGCAACAAAAATTTCAAGTAAGATTTTATCTAGTTTATTTATATACGATGAGCATTGAGTGCTAAAATTCAGTAATTGTATATTCAGTAATTGTATATGTCTGGGTTGTACATTTATTTTATTTTGTGTGTGTGTGTGTGTGTGTGTGTGTGTGTGTGTGTGTGTGTGTGTGTGTGTGTGTGTGTGTGTGTGTGTGTGTGTGTGTGTGTGGTGTGTGTGTGTGTGTGTGTGTGTGTGTGTGTGTGTGTGTGTGTGTGTGTGTGTGTGTGTGTGTGTGTGTGTGTGTGTGTCTAGACTCTTAATGTTATTTTATCATAACTTACTAATTTTATGCGTTACTGATACTCACCTTTCTGTTACTCGGGGGAAATGGTTATTGCTGTACTCACGTGGCAAATCTTTTTATCTATTGTTTTAGCTTTGATTTTGATATATTCTAGTAATTATTATAGGCTATAATATTAACGTTTTATATTAATAGATTACGGTTTTATTTGTAATAGTAGTTAAACTCTTCTCTAGACATTTCCTTATAGCCCAAAGTATTGGCAAATACAGGTAAAGGTTGGCTGGCCGCAAAACTTTGTTTAAACCTGAAATCCTGGTTCCTAAGGCCAGGAGTTTGCTATAGTACTACTGTGGCTAAGACTTTATACTATCATGACTATAGTTATCTTAGGTTTATAACTATTTTGTATATATTTTCGAATTATATATATATATATAAAAATAGGGAAGGAGTGAACTAATACTAGGAATTGAAAAAAAGCATGATTTGTCTGCATTGTTGTAACAATGCACACCCAGTTTGGCTAGTTTGGCTGAAAAACCGGTTTTCGACGCCAACTTCTGCCATTGTTTTAACAGTTACATTGTTACTTATAATCTAGATAAATCTAAGTTGGCGACGAAAACCGGTAATTAATTTAATTTAATTAATTAACCGGTAATTAATTGTTTAATATGTGAAAAAACTATATTTACATCAAGTATCATCCACTACAAGTTTTAAAAAAATTATTTGAACTTGATTGGGTGAATAGAAAGAATTTTATTAACGATTGAAAATTTGAACGATAAATATAAAGAGAGTGAACTAATAGTGGAATTAAAAAAGACCATATTATCTCTTACATTTTAACATTTAATTGGTCAATTATAAAACAAATTTTCATTTTATCTCTTTCCTTTAAATATTTTGTAATCCAAAAAATTTTTTATAAATAGTTATGTTTATATGTGCGTACATGATCTTTAGAAATAAAATTTTTACGATAAAATATCTTAAAAAAGAAATCAAATTTTATTGAAAGATAAATTGATGTACATACACTATATAGAATTTGCATCAGCCAGTTCAGTAGCTTAGTTGGTTAGGCGCTGGTTTTATACTCCCAGGTTTGCGGGTTCGGCCCAAGCCCAAGTCGGTGGATTTTCATGATGCAAATTATCGGCAGGGTCCATATCGTATGATTATGCGGCATGTTAAAGATCCCTAGAAGGCTTGTTTGGCTTTTGTGCTTTAGGCAAAATTAAAAACCCCTTGCATGTGATTTCGCGTTGTCAGAGCTCGGATGTTTTTCTCTGAGGAGGAACTGGACGTCAAAATTACATCGTGGTAATTGGTATATACCTATATGGTGCAACACTAAAAAAATGGTGCCAAATCTTGGGGAATTAACAAAGTCTACATTTGAAAAAAACAATCCTCAGCCGCACTTGAATATATATAATTCATTTTTCTTGTTCTGCTTATACATATGGCAAACTAATACCATTATGTTTTCTTTGTAAAGTTGCTACATTGGCGAATTTAGCAAATATTCATCGCTAAGTTCTCTGTCTTATGTAAAACTTTTTAATGTGCTAAAACAATCATTTGACCTTAAAATATAACAGAGAATAAAGCCAAATAATGAGGCGATAATTCACTAGATGAACTTAACACAACTGTTGTAAAATTCTTAATAATTCGACTACATTTTATTTTCAATTTGAATTCCTGATAACGTATATATTATGTATACTAAAACATATACACATAAGTTGATTGATAAAATATATTTTCATTTTATGTATGGGTTTTTCTTTTATTCAATTCGAATTATTAAAGAAATTATTCGCTGTCACAGCATATTTTTGAAAATTTAGTTCTTTATTGGTAAAAACAAGCATTTGAAAAGTGATCAGGTTCATCGCATTGGTACATAAAACAGAAACCTTTTAGTGGCTAAAACCGTAGATCGGATATCAACAGGCTTTTAATATTGGAAATCTCCAATAAATGAACTATGTGTCAGATAATAAAATTTATTCGTAAAAATCGCAGGAAATGTAATAAATTGATAATTTACATTAAACGGAACAAAAAAGACCGAAAATTATTACTTAAGTTAATTCAATTTATCATACTTTTTATTTAAAAAATCTTGTTTCCTCGTGTAACAATAAGAAAAAATAAGAAAATTAATTTTTTCCCACTCTGTCACCTTCATTCGCATTTAGAATAATGCGCCAATTTCTGAGCGAACACCTTAACTCTTTTGGCATCTAAACTCGCGATCTCGCTGCCAAAAACTACACCTCAAGTACTAGTATTTATTTACTTTGTACCCACCGCCTCTTTCCTCCAGGCCGGAACAAGGGCGCTGATCTCGAAGTGAGGAGATAAAAAACGAATTTCTTAGATCTGGCAACAACGATTGTAATTACTGAATCCGGAGCATTCGGGCATCACATGTAATTAATTCGTTCAGCGTACAATAGATCTTTGTTTTCATTATTTAGATCAGAAGTTTTGAAATTCTGTAGCGCGAAGAGTTGAAGGTCCTTTGAACAAAAATAAACTGTTTTGTAAAGGCGAGAAAATTGCAGTTGTTGATTATGTAAATGGACATTAATCGTGGATAAATTCGAACAAAAACTGATGTTATGCTACGCTTATGTAAGGATCCACGTAAAATCTTCCAGATGGTTGGCAAAATACAAAGAAAATTACATTTTATGTTTAAAATAATTTCTGTGAAAAGAAAAAGATAATTTTCTTATTTTTCATTGAGGTACGTATGGACCATTTCTGTATTTTCAATAGTTCCAAACTAGTTCAATTTTATGAGAAAGTATTGAACGAAAAATAATTCAAATTTTAGTAAATGTTCAGACTATTTTCATAAAATAACACTTAGCTTCCCCGTTGTAAGAACATAAACTTGATTCTTCAAAAAGTATCGCTTTATCTATACAAATAAATAAAATTGAAGTGTCTGTTTGTAATTTCACATTAGCAGCTTTTTACTTAATGCACTAAAAGTGTATACGGTACTTATAACAAAAAAACAATTTTTAAAATTTTTGTCTGTCTGTCTTTCTGTCTGTTTGTTCCGGCTAATCTCGGAAACGGCTGGTGCGATTTTAAAAATTATTTTACTAATGGAAAGCTACATTAACAGGGAGTAACATAGGCTATATTTTATTCCCGTATTCTTACGGGAACGGGAACTATACGGGTGAACGTGAAACTGAATGCCAAGATGAACGCCAAATTGAACGCCAAGCTGAGCTAATGAAGTCTTTGTTTTGGTTACTGGCGACCGATGCTCTTCATGAGACATAACAGTGTTACGCGCACATGATAATACGCTGACACGTGCCATAATTTTTTTTTATGATAGTTATCTCACTTTTCAGTTAAGTAGAGCATCGGCTGTTTCGGATGCACTTTTAAAAATAATAAATCAAGGCTTCATAAGTAAAAAGCAATGCAAGAAACAAAAAATTGATAAGTTTTACGGTTAGTCTTAATCTTTTTTTTTTATTTACATTTTTAGTCACATTTAAACAATAGTTATTATAATCCCAATCTATATCTATACAAATAAATAAAATTGAAGTGTCTGTTTGTAATTTCAAATTAGCAGCTTTTTACTTAATGCACTAAAAGTATATACGGTACTCATAACAAAAAACCAATTTTTAAAATTTTTGTCTGTCTGTCAGAATATAAACAGATATATTTATAAAACATCATGAAATACCCAGCGAAGCGGGAGGGTAACGGCTAGTATATATATAAAGTAGATTATCGTCAGAACTCAGTTAATATTTCGTTCTCAAAGAAGCCAAAAAAATACGTTTTCAAAATTTAAAAAAATATAAAGTAATACGAGGGTAACTCTGAAATTTTTTAGATGCGCATAGACGAGAAGTTACAAAACAAAATTAATGGTTTAATTTAAAAATACAAAGTATTTTAACACAGCAGAGATGACTTTTTACTGACTTACTTTAAGTAGTTTAGCGCAGAATAAATTTTAGACAAAGAGAAAATGGAGTTGACTCGAGAATATTATTGTGCTATGATTTTCTATGATTTTAAAACTGGATTAAATCAAGAGGAATGCGTTCAACGCCTACAATTAGCATTTGGGGATGAATCTCCATGTCGTGCTACTGTATTCAGATGGTTTAAAAAATATTTCAGTGATCACAATTCTCTTCAGGATGAAGAATACACAGGAAGGCCGCGGTCCGCAGTAATCCCGGATAATGTGTCTGCCGTACGAAAAATGTTAATGGATGATAATCGCTTTACCTACCAAATGATACAGAAGGAACTTACCTTTGTATTCGCCTTCATATACAAAATTATTCATGAAAAAGGTAGTTTACCTTTGTGTGTGTGGGTTCCCCATAATCTAACTGAGCATCAAAAAGAGAGGAGCGTGTCAGAATCAGTAAAAAAACCCTTAAATTCCTAAATGATGGGGTCCACTGCATCATTCCTAAAATTTTAACGGGTGATGAAACGTACTTGCCGTTTTTTGACGTTCCAACACGTCAAGAAAGCAAAGTATGGATCTTTGAAGATGATACCATGTCGACAATGGTGAAAAGACAACGGGCAATGAAAAAAGTAATGTATGTCGTTTTCTTTAGAAGTACGTGATCGGTGAAAGCCATCAAGTTGGAAGTAACAGCAAACTGGTATACCACTAAATGTCTTCCAGAAATTCACCAAGAAGTGAATGCTAGGGGACTAATGCTTCACCTTGACAATGCATCTTCCATTATAGCCAGATTAACAGTTGAGTTTCTTAAGCAAAAGCAGATTAAACTGATAGAGAATCCCCCTCCTCTTATTCACCGGATCTAGCTATATGTGACTTTAGATTATTTTTTAATCTAAAAAAAAACTTGCGTGGACAGAAGAAGATATTGATGTAGCTATAAATGCCTTTTTTTTCTTAATTCCAAGAAATGAATGGTTTGAGGCATTTAATCTGCGGAAAATCTGTCTACAAAAGTGCATTGTTGCTGGATGAGACTACTTTGAACACTCCTAAAATTTGTAAGTATAAATTAAAAACCTAGGAGATTCTCAAACATTTCAAAGTGACCCTCGTATATGCTATCATAGCTGAAGAAAAAGGAATTAAAAAAAGATATTGTTCAAGAACTGCAGTTCACTTTAAAACTGCATCTCCGTCTCACCACCCCCGCCCACTTTAAATCATTGGTTGATTTTATGCAGCATTGTTGCTGGTAATAATATGACTGTTAGTACAGCTAAAGCACGTAGAAGCTTTGAGACAGATCAGAATAACGAAAAGTAATATTTTCAAGATGTCACTACTTATTTTACTCATAATATAAGAAAATTTTAATAGCTTAGAATATTTTTACAAAGGATACAACTCTTTCTTTTCTTTCACAGCTACTCATTATTTTATATTCGCAGCTGGTCTCGGAATTTTAAACTATTGTCTTGGGACTAAAATTATAACGACGCTAAGTATTTAAACTTTCCACATCACGGCGTGGCCGCAGTAACCTAGGTGGTTAATGGTGATGAAGTCGAGGCCGGAGTGTCCCGGGTTTGAGTTCTGGTGCCACAGAAGACCCGCCGTGTAGAGGGGGCTGATGCACGTTAAATCTGTCAAAACTCAATGCCCTCCCGTTGGTAAGATCAGGTGTCGTTCTCTTCACTGGAATGTGGTTCAAAATTAAGAGCTCCGTCACCAATACCCTCGTGTTGCTTTATAGAGCAGCGTTAATAATTATCTCACTCTAAATTCCGCGAAGACTTTGCAAACTGAATAAATTTAAAGTTGTGAAGCTTCTCTTGTTATGTATAACGGGTCTTTAGTAATAACCAAGAGCGTTGAAGAGGGATTCAACAGGAATACATACTTCCAGCATCATATTTGCACAATGACCATTCACTCATCATACAAATTATATAAAAAAAAACTACATAAATGAAAATTAACGTGCTACTTTTCCTTAGTAACAAGTAATATAAAAAAAAAATTTTAAGTCAATATCTTACTAACGATTGAAAATTTGAACAAGATATATATATAAGAAGAAAGTGAACTAATAGTGTGTGTGTAGGAAATGAACAAGTAATATAAAAAAAAATTTTAAGTCAATTCATACTTAGATCAACAAAAAACATGTATTTTAGTTACTTTTTATTAAATAGTTACAATAAATATAAATATGTATATACATATGACAGAATCACAACATTAAGTGGCAATTAATTTTTATTAATTATCATTAAAGTATCGTATTGTCATCCAAAACAATCGTGTATATAAAATTTCAGTTCAACTGAATGCTTTGAAACATGAGGGGGAAAAAATCTTTTAAAGTTTTGACCCAAGTCGCTAAAAATGAAGCCAACGTGGCTGGTAATTCTTTAAATAATTAATTTCAGTCAATTTATTTTAATCAATTATAATTAAATTATCGTATTGTTACCTAAAGCAATGGTGTATAGAATTTCACAGCTTAAATGAGCGCTTTAAAATGTGAGAAAAAACCTTTTCTCAAGTTTTGACACGTCGCCAAAATGTTTGCTAAGTCGCCAAAAATGATCCCAATGTGACTGTATTTGTAATTCCTTGAATAATTAGTTTTAATCAATTAATTTTTATTACTTATAATTAAATAACTGTATTGTCATCCAAAAAATCGTATAGATAAAATTTCAGCTCAACTGAGAGAATTAAAATGCATTTTATTAACAATTGAAAATTTGAACAAGATAAATATATAGAGAGAGTAAGCTAAAGTAGGAATTGAAAAAAAAAGCATGATTTGTCTACATTGTTTTAACAATGCACACCCAGTTTAGCTAGATTGGCTGAAAAACCGGTTTTCGACGCCACTTTTGTCATTGTTTTAACAGTTACATTGTTACAACAATGGAGACGAATCTAAGTTAACGTCGAAAACGGGTAATTAAATTATTGAATTTCATTTAATTAATGAATTATTAATTGAAAAAGTGTCATACAGTACAAGTTTAAACAAATTTATTTGAAATTGATTGGATAATTAGAAAGTATTTTATTAACGATTGAAAATTTAAACAAGATGAATATATATGTATATATATATAGAGAGAGAGCATAGTAGGAATTAAAAAATAGTACTGTTTGGATCCAGAAATATCCTTTAGCCTTTTTCTGTATCTTATCTAAAAAGAAAACTAAATAACACTTCTTAATTAAATTAACGAATATAAGCCGAGAGTGCGTTTTTTCTTCAAAAATTTACCCAGAATTCAAAAACCATGTTCAAGCCAAAATGAAGTGAAAAAAAATGCTATAATTTTCAAACACAGACAAAAGATTATTTTAAACACGTAAAATGGGTGGAATAGTTTCCAATTAAATTGTTGCAAAGTAAAACGCTAACGACAGTAGTTTTAATATCGTGTGTGAGCTCTACCTGAAACCAACACTTTTTTCATTCATTTTATTATTTTGTACAATATCTGTGTTAATCTTGCTTTCTTTACTATTTTTTCTGTTTGTTTTGGAAATGAGCGGTAGTCATTCACTTATGTGTTTCATGCCCTGGAATAAAAACTCGTTGCATGAAATTCTATACATTGACATTCTAAATAATAAATATGAATTTTACGAAAAATTCGCACACTCTAATCCTGACATTGAATTTCATCCTTTTACAATAAAAGTTTCATTAAAAACATGCAAAAAATTTAAAATTCATATCGCTTGTGCGTGGCCGCAAAGATGAAACATACGCACACACACATATGTTTTTCTTTAATTATATTTTATTTACATAGAGGTTCTGTTTATAAGTCAACCCCCCCCCCCTCTTACTTTCAGTTTTTTTCCAAAAACTTTCGCCTTATACACGGAAATATACGGTAAACGTTATTTATCTTTCTGTTCAAAAGCTTCTTCCCACCCCCTATAATTTTTCGATGTTTTGAATAGAAAGGTTTTATCATAAAATACATACACATATTATGTCAATAAAGCTACATATAAATATATTGTTTCAATCTTCCAATTTAAATATAACAGCCTTTTAACACCCCTTAAGATTCACTTGTATGTAACGGAATCATTGAACTCCATTTTTACCCATTTTTAAAGGTCAGATTAATTCGAAATTTTGCTCACTTGTCCAGGATGGATAACAATACAATAATTTAATAATTTTTTTCCATTGTCCTGATCAGGATCATCAGGACTAATGATTTTCTCCCTTTCAGATCTCATCCCGCATCTGGCGACTCATTCCGGATACCATTTCCAGATTTGGCGACTAAAAAATTAAGTACTTACATTAGTTCGATTAACTATAAACGGGTGTTTTATAGTTCTTTTAAACTGTTATTTATTTCAGACAATGCCATCCCTACAGGATGATAATCATTGCATTCAGCCTCCAGATTGAAAAACAAATATTCTGAGTTTAAATCCGGTAGATGGAGGGGGGGAATGTATCCCTAATTGATGGTGTTGTAATAAATTAATTATTAGTTTGCCCTCAAGAACCTAATGCCTCATTTTATGGAAGCACTCTCGAGCAGCAGTTCTTAAACTTTCGATCGTCGAGGACTCCCTTTAAGTATCAGACTGAGATTGCAAACCTCAAAGATATCGAACATCCCTACCTGAAATAAAAATCTTGTAAAAGAGAAAAATCTTATCTTTGTATGAAAAACTCCACGGAACTCCTAGAAAGGCTCTGCAGATCCCAGGGGTCCACGGAACACAGTTTAAGAACTGATGCTCTAGAGCAATGATTCTCAACCACTGTCCCCCGGCACTTTTGTGTGCCATCAAATTCTTGAAATGGACCGCCAAATTTTTTTTTTAATTATTAGTTGTACTCTGAGAAAAAAATTGAATTCTGGAACCGAATCATTCGACCGTTTTATAGAAATAAACTAAGAATATTCGTGGCACATGTATATTTAATTTATTCTTTCGTAGCTAGAGGGATGCAAAAAAAAAAAATGGATTGGGTTCGTAATCCACTCGCAATTACGGATACATCTGTATATGAATCAACTTTGAAGGGGACAAACTAATTTCGCTCTGTAATAATCGAGGTTAAATTTCAAAACATTCGGAAACGTCAATGAAGTCATTGTGGATTAAAATTAGAGGCGATTATCGAATAATAACCAAAAAAGCTTTAAAATTATTGTTAAAATTTTCTACATCTTATTTGCGTGAATTTGGAGTTTTAGCATTAACAAGTAAAAAAATGAATAAAAGATCGAGACTTTTAAATGTAGAAAACGAAACGAGAGTGGCATTATTTTTACGACCAAATACAAACGAAATAATCAAAGTTCGCATTAAATGTAATCTTATAATTAATTTGTATTTAATTACTCAATAAATATTGTGTTGCCTTTTAGTCGTGTATATATATTATTTTACTAAACACTTAAAATTATTATTATAAAATATTTTACGTACTGTATTACAGATAAATAAAATTCTTTCAACTCATTTTACTGTTAGTGTGCCGCCAAATTTTTTGAAATTATTAAAAGTTTGAGAATCACTGCTCTAGAGCAATGGTCTTCAAACTTTTTCCAAGTGTCACCTATCCATGCATTATATTTAGTAATTGGGATTTGTGCTTGTTTTTTTTTTTCGTACAAACTGTCAAAGTTTTGGTTCAATTGAAATTAAATGCAGTTGTATTAGATATTCAGAGTTTAATTTGTTTTTTAATACTTTGTTTTTGTAGCCACTCACCATTGAGAAATAATTTTCACTTAAACACAATGTTCTGAATGGCATTAAAATGTTTATAGTTATGTGAGAAATTCCGTGTATTTTGCAATCTAAAATTTATAGAAGCTGTTCTTGTTTAAATTTAGATTTTAACATCGAATCTGCTGATATAAGTTGTTTCTTCTCCTTCAATATAAGTGTCCCCCCCCCCAATGCAAAACGGTGCATTTTCCATTAGAAAACTATTTAGTTTTTCAAAACATTGTGCTAACAAACGTGTATAAAATTATCTCGTGGAACTTGCGATAGTAAACAATAGAATATTCACAATCTAGGAGGTATATATTTAAAGATAAAATGTTTTATTACTCTTTTATTTTATTACAATGAAAAAAGTTTTATAAGTGTTGCAAAATAAAGTTATTATTGTGTATGAATAAAATTTTCAGTTTTAATGAATAGGAGACGAGCTTTAGACACTTATAACTATACAAACTTCCAACGTGAATCCATGTATAAGGACATGTTAATTTCTTCTCAATTTTTATTGTGACTCGTGGAACCCTTGGGTATGTCTTGTGGAACCCCAGGGTTCCATGAAATACAATTTGAAGACCACTGCTCAAGAGCAAAGATGAGCAGATTGAGATATTTTCTTAACTTCATGATTCGATTCTTTGAGATCAGTAGCCGAACTTACACCCTGGTATCGTTGGTGGACCAGGATTTAAGGGAAGGGGAGGGCTTTATGGTCCTTGCAATCTTTTGTAAGATCCGGGTTGGGCTCAAAACCTGATTTTGCTGGGGGAGGGGGGGCTATATCTCCGTTATGCCACTGTTATAAATAATTTAAATTTTCCATTGTTTACATTTCGGAATACTTATATACTTAAAAAAATTCAAAAAACTTAAATGTTTGTGAAATAATTTTCTTTATTTGATAATTACGACAGGAATGTTTGTAATGTCAAGGTAGCATGTGACTTTCTTAAGTAGAAATAAGAGATTTTTAATAGATTTTTTGCGGTTTTTAATATTTTTTAATTCAATTGCTTTTATTCAAGTACTGAAGTTAAGATGTGGTGTGGATAGTTTATCATGAAAATGCTAAATAGACCGAAAACTTTAAATGTTTCCTCTTTTCCAAGAACTTCTAAACCATATGCATCTACAACAAATTCTACGTTTAAATATTAATTGTTCCTGTTTATTATTGTTTAGCATCGTGTTTTTGGCACAATGTTTGAATTTTTTCGTTATCCCCTCCTTTCTGCTTTGAAAATATTTTTCACTAAATATACCCAATTCTCTTTTCTTCTTTCATGTAATTCATTACAGATTAAAACCAGACTGTTTTGGCGGTCCCTTCTCAGCCGGAAGTCGACAAACAAGGTGCTGGATTCTCCCGGCCGCCGAGCGAGTTGACCCGACACCTAATGATCAAGTTGGCCGTACATTAACCTCTAGTAAAGGAGTTAGACTCGGTCAACACAGATTTTCTGATTCTGTCACTCAAACGCAAACAATAAACAGCTCTAGCAATAAGGTCGCAATCTTAACGTAATTTAATTTTATTTTTCACAATTTCTTTTTTTTTTCTTCATGAAACTACCAGGCAAGTCACATCATTAACGTCAACAACAGCCACAAGATAGGGTATTAAGACCTCATCCGCGATCATGTGCCCCGATGACCATTCTATTTCAAAGTAGTTCAACAGATAACTGTTCAGTTTTGCAATAGATGGCGACACCATGCATATACTCAATTGTCATCAAAATGTAAATCTACTGAGCCCATGCTTCACTGAAGCAATAGCTCTCTCAAGAAAAGGAAGAAAAAACACATTTTAAAAAACCTTATAACTTTAAATACATGCCTTTTACTTCATTAAAAACATTCGTTCGTCTTTTTCCAATTACAAAAACAGTTGCTGCTCAGAAAAGTTTTGAAGAATGTCTTAATTTTTAATCGTTTGAGATTTGGATATTGTTATTGGAGGTTTATGCTTATACAAATCAACTTCTTAGAAATTAACTAATGGGTCACATACTCTCAAATGTCAAAAGAATGTTTAACATTACTCATTAAAAAAACAAAAAAAAACTGCTGAAATAATAGATAATTTTTGCTTCTTAGGGATGCCGTTTACGAACGCATTTACTTTTATACCGGAATATTTTTTCACAATATAATCCATCTTATATTGCTGAAAATACCCAACTCCTTTTTTACGCGATCTTTTTTTACGCAATTTTTAAATAACGCGGTGCGTAAATTTTTATTTTATTATTTTTTAAGTGATAACTTTTTAGGCGTGTTTTGCTGGAGAGTGAACTTGAATGATAAGTCAAGCATTGTTACGCTCGGGTTTGTAACGCTCATAACAATGCATCGGAATTTTCCGTAACAATGTTAAGTCTTTCAACAAAAAAAGACTTACAACAATGAGAAAATTTGGCGTTGAAAATCGGTTTTCAGCCAAACTGGAATTTCATGACGTTGCTCTATTGACTGTATTAATTTACTTTGTTTAAAAAATAGTCGGTTATTAGTAACTTCCTCGTTTTGCTGGAGAGTGAACTTGAATAAACGTCACACGTTTGGATTTGTAACGCTCATTCGGCTTTTTTTGTTATTGTTGTAAGAATGTTATTGTTACAACAATCACAAAACTTGGTTTTCGAAAATCGGTTTTCAGCCAAATTGGAATTTCATGACGTTACTCTATTGACTGTATTAATTAACTTTGTTTTAAAAAATAAACGCTTTTAACATGTTGAAATATATTATTAAAATATATTTAATGTTTTTTTTTTTTTACAACTTGAAATATATTATTAAAATCCCCCCCCCCATCTACAATGTTTTCAATCTTTTAAAAATTTCTATAAATTTTCTTGGATTTAAATTTTTTTTAAAAAACTTACAACTATTTTTCAAGTAGATTGTTACATTGTATATCTTTCTCAACGCTGCCAAGAATGACTGAGATGGAATATTGTATCAGCTTTTTTTGCACATAAAAATATTTTTCAAAAAGGCGTTTTTTCATTTCAAGGAGCCATAAAAATGCAACGAAAAAATTTGCAAATATCACCAAATGCCAATAATAATTAATTTTCATAAATCTACGACAGAATTGATAAGTTTGAGGTTCATGGAGCATGTGCAGAAAGACAACTTTATGATACATCACAACTGATAATTTTCTTTATTTTTAAAAAAGCGATTCAGAGGGAAAAACTTTAAGAATATAAGAAAATGCTGAAATGTTTTCATCAGATAGTATTATTTACATCTTTCTTTATACAGTGAGTGCAAATAAATGCCTAGGTTTTCTCTCCTATATATAATAATAATGAATTAATAATTTTATATGACAATACTAATATCCCCTTGTTTTTTATTCACCTAACTAATCTCTGAAATAACATTAAAAAAATTTGAAGTTATCATTTAAGTCGTGTAGTCATAAGCTCTCTCTCTCTCTCTCTCTTTTAACCCAAATTTTTTGTTTTAGCACGAATTTCAAAACAATTTGTGGATTCGTGCTATTTGGATGAGGACAATTTGATTGAATATATGAAATTTATATGAAAATTTATGATTATAAAAAAGTCGATAATGTCGAAACCGTAAATGATTTTCAGCTTATTTAATTCGTTTGGAATTTACTGCAAGTAAAGAACAACGTTTTCTGACTCAGCGTGCATTAAAATTTCAAGTATTCCTTTGTTTCATGTGGCAGGATATCAGGAACTACATAAGCAACTTGAGAAACCAAAAAAAAAAGCCGCAAATAACAGACTGTATAATAAAAAAAGAAAACAGAGGCCTTAAATAACGAACGAAATTCTTCATTTGAATCAAAGCTGATAGTTGGACTGGACATACCTGAGACATCAGATCATGATAGCATATTTGATCCAGTTCGTAATATATATAAATGTACTCTTTTATAATTTTATACCTGATTTCGATTTTAATTTTTTCTGTTGTATGTAGACTGAATATTTTCAATGCACACTAATTTTAATTTTTTTTGTAATAAAAATGATTTTTTTTTTTTTATAAATGAGCCGGCTGGGTGGCGTGGTTGGTTTGTCACTGGCCTTCTGCACCCAAAGCTGCGGGTTCGACCCCGGCCCAAGTCGGCAAATTTTCATGATGCAGAAAAACGACAGTGACCATGTTGTATGATTATACGGCATGTAAAGGATCGCTAGAGTGTCTGTTTGGTTTGAGTGCTCTCGACAAAATTAAATCCTATTACAGGTTCGCATCGTCAGAGGTCAAGTGCCTCCTCTAGGGAGGAAACTGGGGGTTAAAACTACCTGCAGTGATTGGTATCCACCTATATGGTGCTGCACTAAAAAGAGACTGAACGCGCGCGCACGTGAGTGCATGCGGGTGCGTGCGAGACGTTTTATTTTACAGGAATTATATAAATATGTTACTGAAATATCTTTTTGGATACAATCGTTAAAAGGATTAATGAGACTGTTTTTAAATTTTAACTCCATATTTTATTGATTTAAATTAATAAAATGATAAGCAGCAACACAAACACACTTGGACACTGGACAGTACACAAAAGCG
>BMAO01016619.1:0-17235 GCA_019973975.1 Trichonephila clavata
ACAATTAAAATGGTTTGCTCTTATTCATTAAATTATGTAACAAAACACGTTGTAAAAGTAGTTCTTGGTTATAAATGTTTACCTTATGATTGGAGACATTAATTTTATAGTTTAAGTGTAAGATATCTTAGTATATAAGAAATAATGTTATTTATATATCCATTCCATCGGACATGAAGTCCTTTTTAGTGTTTGGTTATAGGTTTAGTCTATATTGATAGATCGTGGTCTTCGCAGTGCTGTAACACTTCTTTGTCTCACCAATCGACAAATAAAATCAAAATCTTAGCCCTTTGAAGAGAAAAATATTTGTGCGTCATGTTCATATATTTTATTCTGCATTCAGCAGAATTTGTTTTTTCTCAAATAAAATTAGCTAAAATATCAAGCAGTAGCTAAATTTTTTTAAAAGTATAATTCAATTTCCTTAGTACGGTTTGTTACTTGTTATTTTTTAAATTGAATCTCATAAAAATATCCCAATTTTTCCTTCGACCATCGAAAAATTTATCATGGATCCGTTTGGGATTGCTGTTAAGTATAGTGAATATAAGTACATATTCATTAAAAATAAAAAATCTATTAAAAAAGAACTGATATCGTCAGCCCTATATAAACAACGGAACAAAATTGATTTCAATGCACAAAAGCGCATGATTTGGTGATTACAAATCTCAGAGGAGAAAAATCTAATGTGTGCGATTAGTATTAAAAATTACTTTTGAATAAAATATGAAGGCACACAAAAAACTACATTAAAATGAAATATAGCGTTGATAACAGTGTTTATAGTTAATAAAACAGCATTAAAACTTACGATTAAAGAAACAAAATCAATACGTTCAATTTACATCCAAATTTTATAGTCTTAAACTTTTTTTACACGATTTAAGGCTGATGATATTCTGTTTAGAGACGCACAATTGCTTTCACTTGGGGGGAAAAAAACTACAAATTGCCAGACAGTCTATAAAAGGGTTATCAAATCTCCCTTTGCGGTACAGAGCTCTACCACATCGAATTATTTAGAAGCCCAATTTCTTCAGTCTTAAGTGTCATTCGAATGTGTTGGTTACAGCCTCTTAATAGCATAATAAAATCCACAGTTTGATGCTATCGCACTGTGAGAGCCGTGTCTTTTCCGCACGGCGAGGGCATTGGAAAAAAAGGGTTTAGGTTAATACCGAATTCGAATGTGGGATTGAAATATTTTTCCAAGTTCAACCAATCGTTAAATGAAATACTTTGTAAGCGAAGACACGTTTGTAGCTTTGTTTTGCTAAGCTGAGAATGACGCGTGTGAAATCGGTGAAATTTGTTTTCGGTGAGTACCCAATAAACTATCTTCACTTCTTTCGGTTCTGTTTGAAGTTGGCTCTTCGAATAGTAGTTTCCTCTAATATCAACATTCAACCTTATTGTAGCAGTAGCAACTGTATGATACAAGGGTTAAATGTCTCTTTTTTAGAGAAGACACATATTTTTGGCTGAAAATTGATTGTAAAGTATTTAACCGTGTTTGGATATTTGCATATTTTGTTCTTTAATGACAAAGAAATCTTTAAGTTTTGATAATATCTTCACCTCTTTCGGTTCTTTTTGAAGTTACGATTTGAATAGTTGTTTCCTCTATACCAACATGCAACCTTACTGCAGTAGGTAGCAATTGTATGATACAGGGTTTAAATGTTTCTTTTTTAGAGTAGACGCGTATTTTTGGCTGAAAATTGATGTTAAATTATTTAATCGGGCCTGGATATACTCCCTTACATATTTTTACTCTTTAATGACAAAGTAATCTTTGGATTTCGATACGGAAAGCAATATATTTGTGTGAACAATTAAAAACTGCCAGAAGCCACAGCTCCCATTTCACGTATCCGCTAACTTTACTCTTTAGTAAAATGGGCTAAATCAAGGGTTTCAAACTCAAAGGCTAACTTAGGCCATAGAAACAAGGTTTAGCTTAAGGTAAGCTTCAAAAATTCGTTATTCATAGAAACGAATGTTTATTTCAAATAGTACATTATAATAAACATATAGAAAAGAACAAGAAAAATGTAATGTTTACGTCCTGACGTTTGGCATCTGTTCTCTGTTACTATCTTTCCTATATCGGGGAAAATCGCAATATTTTGCTATATATTGTTGCGTGCCAATATGCTAACCCGGCTGTGAGTTTGACACCCATGGGCTAAAATCATGACGGTCACATGATAAGTGCAGTCACGTTTCTCCATTGAATTCAAAAGTGAGGATATACTTGAACTTGTTATTGTAAAATTTATCGAATGTTTCAAACTTGAAAATTGCGTGTGGACATTCAAGTACTAAGATTCTCCAAAACGTTTTTTAAAACTTAAGAAAAATTCTTTATTATGCATGCATTTTAAATCGAGTCAATTCAGTTTATCTATGTGCGATATTATTGTTGGTAAATATGTATTTTTTAAAAGGAAGTTTTTGCAAAAAACAATAGTTGGTGACAATGAAGCAAACAGATTAGATGTAAAACAGGATTGCATTTATCATGTGATCATGACTTCACATGAATTTAGAATGTAGAATTAGAAATCATCTGAATTTAGAAGAGTTGTGATGCAACTGAATTGATTGAAATGCTTACGATTACATATTACAAACTCAAAAGACTAAGAAATCCTATATTGAATGAAGAGAAACATGCTGTTAATATTGTTGAATTTTATAATCTAAAATTGGGCTCAAGCTTGTCATTCTACTAGATATAAGACATTGATCTTTTTTAAAAAAAAAATATTACATGAGAGGGGAGGGTGGGGTGGGAAACCCTGTCTGACTGACTGGCGGAACAACCCACATTGTACAAACTATACAACTATTCATTCATTGCTCAAATTGTAAAACGGTAAAATCAGCAGTATGTCGTCACGTTTAACAATTTTAGCACCACCATGCATTGACTCACCATCATCATAAAATAAATTCATTACAGCCTCACGAAAAACTTTTTATATATATTAATATGAATCAAACAATAAGAACTTTGATAGTAACCTTGATCAACGATTTGTGCCGCGGTAGCCAAGTGGTCTAGGCATCGGATCGTGGCTGGCGTGTCATGAGTTCGATCCCAGTACATCTGAAGACCCACCGTGTAAGGGTGCGATGCACGATTAAATCTGTGGAGGGCTCAAACGTCCTCACCGTTTGTGTGGTGTGGTAGTTAGGAGAGGGGGTGGTCAGTGTATCCGCGTCACTTGACCATGGTTCAAAATTACGCGGACCGTCTCCAAAAGCCCTCGAGTAGCTGAACAGTGGGACGTTAATATTCACTCACTTGATCAATGATGGAAAACTCAGTTAAAGATTAAAAGGCTAGAATAATATCGAAAATTGTTGCATTTTGTTCACAATACAAATAAAAATTGTACTTTCAGATATACAATTCTTTATTTGAAAAATAATTTTTTAAAGACATTTTTTATTGACAAAAAATATATGTGTATTAGTATATTTTTAGTAATATTATTTGGAACTTTTTTTTTAACAGAAATGTTTTTATATTAATAGATGAAGAATTTTTCCTTGAATAATTATCAGTAAAATGTTCAAAGGAAATTTCCCCAAGAGACGAGGTGAAATCATTTTCAACAAATGTATGCTTCAATCAAAATCCATTACAAACCAATTGACCACAAACATTTAAAAATAACTTAAAATGCATAATCACGTAGTCAAGATTTTATATAGAATATTGCATTAAGAATTTTGAATGTTTAAACTTTTGCATTTAAGTTCGTTTGCATTTCTACACAATGAACTGCACGACAGCTGTGTATATTTAAAAGAAATATTTCTTTCTCAAAGATGAGGATTGTGGTAATATCGAAAACTCTTATTCGTTGAAAGCACTTAAGTATCCCAAAATCAGCATCTTTTGTTATGGCTTAAAGTTTCTTTTTAAACTCCTGAAATGGTATTCACTGTTGTGCAAAGCCACATCAATCATTATTGCTAAGAGAATTATACTTTTCTGGTGTTTGGCGGTTGACAAGACTCTTGTTCATTTTGATTAATTATAACAATCTCGAAAGCTGATTCTTGGATTATTTATGATGTGAAAATAATTTTTTTGTACTATTATATCTAAATCTTTTCAAGAATTCTAAGGTATTTCTTCTTAAGGAAAAAAATAAATGTTTGTAAGCTTCAAATTTTTCTGTGTGTGTCAGCGTTAACAAATTAAAGCCTCTAAGAATCGTTTATTGTTAGCTTAAAATATAGCTGAGTGATGTTTGCTTAGAATTTTGGTAGTTCAATTCGCAATGAAAGTTGAAAGAAACGTTAAAATCGAATATAGTAATTTAAATTTATATTTTAAAACACAATTAAATGGAGATAATTCAATAGATAGATTTAAATATATATATGTGGGGGGGATAATAAAAAAAATTGATATTGTATAGAAAATAAGGCAGAAATATATCCAAGCACACATTTATGGCGACGCCATACAAAATTTGCTCTAATAAGAATTTTTCTGTGTGTGTTGCAGGTAGCAACATTTGGCGATTTATCGCCTGCGGCCGGAAAAACGAAAAATGCTACTGACTTTGTGGAGAAGAATTAATATTTATAAACATAGATATAAAATTAAAGTATGAAAATTGTTTTTTTTTTTTTGATTTACCAATGCAGTAAATGAATATTTTTACTTTAAACACCACTTCAAGATACATTTCTACCTAATATTTAATATCAAATTAATAAAAAAATAAACAATAATATACTGCGTGGGAGTCTAAAATGAAAAGTTTTTTAAACATTATTTATCCTATTTGTGCTCTTTTCTCCTTGAGACATTTAGATGAGTGTTTCTCCTTTTTACTCCAACAGACAGGTCAACGTTTGATAACTTTACCACCACTTGCTGAGGGTTTGACGTTGATTGCTTATGGTTTAAATTGTTTTGAATTTTAATTTCAATGTATTTAAATATGTCTTCAGAATTAAATACGGTCACACTAAAAAGGAGTATAAAGTGGTTTAACATGGAATATAATGGGAATTCTATGTGTGGAAAGTTGCACAAACCTGAGAGATCAAAATAGAGTTAATTTAATGCTCTTTGGGTGGCCTAATACCATTTGATCCAAGAACTGATAACGGTTCATGGCCCGGAGGCTGGGTACCTTTGATTTAGATGGTATGTAATCTGAAATTTTAATTTAATCGTTTTTTGAACATTCTTATTCAGTTTTTTAGTTTCACTTGTAGTTATTAAAATATCGAAGTTTTATTATTCACATGAATGGTACGGTACATATTTAAATCGAAATAAAAGAAACGAATTTAACTTTGTATTTTAGCTTCTGTACGTAATTACGTGACTTGTTATTTCTTGCCTGTATCTCATTATTTTGCGTATTATCTATTATCTATTATTATTATTATCTATTATGATTGTTCTGCGAATGCAGATACTGATATAAATTATCGTTTTTTAATAATTATAATTACAGTTCACCAGTGAACACAAAACATTTCAGAAGCAGGTGTACACAAATACCTTAATTCTTTTAATAATTTTTAATGAAACAAGAAATATTCAAAAAAATCTTATTGGACCATTTAATATTGATCAATGAAATATTTCTAATTATAAAATATTGATGCATGATATGCAAATGAAATACCAATTTTGTTCTAAGAAACAGAAAAGCTAATTTTCTGCGTTAAAAGATTAATGGCAGCAATGACATCCATTAATATTTTTCCCCCCAAAAAATCTATCGCATATTTTTCCATGCCCACAAGATCTTTTATAAACTCACGAGTCTTTAACGCAGGAGTCATAAAATTTTACGAATATTTTATGCATATCGATTCTAAATCCCTAATAGAATTAAATTTCGTTTTCATCCTCTCCATTAAAAGGATTTCTCGCGCTTACCTCGATTGCCATAAAATACACAGTGCGGCAAATAAGTTTTAAGACTGCGTCCGTAAAAAGAGATGGAAACAAAAAAATCAATTCCTGCTTTGGTTTTTTATTCAAAACAGTACCCTCCGGCTTTAACGCTTTAAAGCAGCTAATTGTACTACTGTGTAATTGTTTGTCCAGTTGGAACGAATTCTTTGTGGATAATTCTTAGCACATCGAGAATGTATAAGCATTGTTTTGATTTTGGATGGATTTTCTTGTTTTTTGGCTTGCGTCTGACTTCTTCTACCTTATCTCTTCAGTCCAAAAAACATTTGTACCACGAAAAAAAATTGATCTACTTAAACAACAGTCACCGTAAACTTATATCAGGAGTTGGTACGTTTCCGAAGCACTTTTGCCAAGTTTTGCTGTAAATTTAATCACTGCTCTTTTCTCCATCTTAAAAAATCAACAGGAAAAAAATTTACTTATGCAATGAACTGTCTTCTCTCACCTTCCGAACGAAATGCGCACAACTTGTACGCAGTGTGTCAGTAAACCATGAACAGTTATGACACATACACATTTTCACTCATAGTGGCATTACAGGCTGCGCTCTGGGACGAGTCTTTAAGCTTATTCGCCACACTGTATATGCATAAAAATATGGCTGTCCATTGCTGTTGAATAAAAAAAAAATCTGATCCATAAATGTAACTTGTAAATTTCAGTTGCATGTAAACATGAAAATGCATAATCAATTATTTAATCGAAAATCGCAAAATAATTTATTGTAAATGAAAATATATATCTAAAATAGTTGCTTCAAACCTCGCTCTTTCTACACTTTTGGTTATAGGGCTTCTGTAAGGAGTTGGTTCTCGTCGTCTTGATGGTAGAAATACATTCAATTGTTAAGGTGATCTGTGTCCATCATCACAGGAACATGAGAACATCAATACGATGTGGATGTACGGCGAGACTGTCGTGGCTGATCTTCATTCAAAAGTTGCAGCAATAGACGGCCTGGTGAAGGTTATGGCTAATAGGTCCCACGGTTACGAAAATTTCCCATTTTTCCCCCATTGGAAAGTTTTGTGGAGCGCTATTTGAGTCTCTTGGAAATGGTTAGATTAATGCTTGCCATTGAGACCCATAAAAAAGATGGGCATTGAGGATGGTCGATGGTTGCTCCAGTTTTGACAGGTTCTCTATGCTTTTTTGTTCCCTACGATGGTGACGTTGCCAAAGATTCAAGGATTGAAACTTAAAATTTCACTTTTGTTTTTCAAGGTAATCTAATGTTTTTCTGCACTCAATCGTTCTACTATCTGTGTCTATTGTAAGACTGCTTGTCCTGCGAAACACAGGACTAGGGATATTACATTGCTTGATTTTTATTAGTTTAGCAATTGCGATTTGTACGGAAGCCATTTCTCGTCATATTTCTTATATATAAGGGGACTCCTCTGGAAAGATGACCTTCGAAGAGGTGACAGTGGTAGGTAGCTGCTGTTTCACCTAAACCGGGGATTGAAAAGCCATCAGTGTGAATGAGGAACTATTCTTGTTACGGTTATTCTTCGCTGTTAGTTTGGGTGACTGTTTGCTAAAACTTCATGCTTAGACTCGAATTTGTTTGGGAGGTAGAGGTCTTTTAAGATACATTTAGGTTTTGGTAATTTTGATGGAAATCTATATAGCTGTTTAGCTACATAATTCCTTTTGTTGTTATTCTGTATTTTTCTGTTAGTCTCTTATAGGCTGCGATAAGAAGTGTGTTTGTCTTCAGTATGTCGGGGGGCTTGTCTATAAGTGTCTGATTGGTTTTTTGTGCACTCTTTTGTATCTTTCCTCAACATGGATAACTGGGTTTCTTCTGTAGATTTCCAGTGAAGAAAAAAAAGCTCTTCATTGCTAGGAAAATCGTAAAATAGTGCATAAAAACAACAATACTAACATCAGATCCTCATACCTATGTTTATCAGTTTTTTATTAATCTATGATCACTTTAACAAATTCACCATGTTAAAACTGATAACCGAAAACGGCGGTAATACCACTACGAAGAAATTAAGTTTCTGAAATAAATTTTATTCTATTTTCAGATAAGTAATTAAATTTCAGAGACAAAATCGCGGAAGGTAAAGATATGGCTTCAAAATACTTTGGGAAAATTCAAAGCCGGATGACATCTTTTAGAAGAAGAGATTCATTATTCAGATTAATTTTGGGTAAAAGTTCATGAACTTATGGAAATCAACATGAATTAAATTTAGGAATAATAAAACGCTTATGTAAACAACAACCTTTAATTAGGGTCTGTTGTGCGTCCAATCTGATAACTAACTTGCGTTCAGAAAAAAGTAACTTCACCCGAGTTTCAATGGAAACTTCTCACGGGTGGCTTTGGAAAGTCATCCAAAAAGTTCCCACGGACTCTATGGAAGAAACCAGTTTCTTATGCGAGAATAAATAAAGGCGAAACAAAATGACGTTCATTAAAACAAACATTGTGTGCATTAAATTATCTTTAAACGTTTTATATCGCTCTTAAGAGCAGCTTTTTCTTCCTTTATCGGTTCCTCATTCAAACTAAAACCAACAATGAATAAGTCGAGAATTTGATATACACCCGAGAAACTCAAAAAGGGAGGATGCCACTTTTGTGAAAACAACAACAAGAACAAGATATAATTAAAAAATATAGAAAATAAAACCTTTATGAAATTATGCGCATCGTTAATGATGAAAGAAAACCTTATGTTCTCGAGCGATTGCGCTGAAAGTATTAATAACGTTTTAATTGTTCACCGCGGGCTGAATGTAATGTGAGAAGACATCGGGATTCACTTTGTACCCTAATGCATTGTTCTTAATTAGTCCCTTTAATTAACTTTTACCTGAAGGTCGATTAAGTTTACGGAACCCACACTGAAAGGAAGTAATGAATAACGCCATCAATATACCCACCAGCGCGTAATACAGGATCGAGGAACAATTGCTACGCCCACAAACAAACCATTAGCGGTATTATCAAATTCGTTCCAGATTTAGGGAGGACACAATTTTAATTTGGGATGGTCACGATTTGAAGTTCGGTATGTGCCATTTCGCCTTGGGAGGTTTGATTATCGAGAAAAAGTGTATCGTTTATAAGACAATGGAGATATTGGAATAGTGTTTTGTGATGGACTTGCGATGTTGATTGATCCATTTCCTTCAGTTTCGGGATTATGTGGTGAATTAAGAGTTGAAATTATTTGCGTGTGGTCTCTAACTCAGATATGCATTTATGAAATCTATATATATATTTTGAATTTCACACACATGGTTGAAAGGGTGTGAATGGGGGGAGAAACTCTCGAAAGAAAAAGATAATTAAAATTTATAAACTGTTTTTGTTTAAAGGAACTTGCGAATTTCAGTGAGTTATTTTCAGTTTTAGAAAAGGGAATATTTTAATTTTCTTAATTTTTAAATATATTTCGAATAAAAAAAATGGTGATGAAGAATCGAAAAACGTATTGACAAACGGCAATAAATCTCTGCATAAATCGATTTTTTTTTCTTTTAATCACAGTACTATTCTAAGAAAAGATTTCGTTTTTATTTAAGAAACATAAGAATAACCATTAGGCATGTCGAAGGATTTGTTGCTAAAGGAAACTATAAGCTAAAAGTTCAAACATACATATTTCAGATTTTAATTATTTTACTTTACGTCACAGTTGAAATAACACGAAGGCTAATGGTAACTGATCTTGTAATTTTAAACCTCGATCAAAGGACGAGGACGACACCAGAGCGGTCACACACACTCCGTATTCAGTGACACCAGGACTCAAGACTCACCGGACGTGAGTTCGTGACCACGACCACTTGTCTGCTTTGGTCACATTTAAGATTTTAAATTTCATAATAATAAGTTATAAGGATAACTGTAAGAAAAATTGAAAGCAAGAGCATCAAATACTTGGCTTTTGTTTTTAATCCATTATAATTTAATCAAAATTAACGTCATGCAACAAAGCTATTTATACATCATATTTTTGTTTTTAAAACTATTTACAGCTTGGAAAATATGACCAACAACGAAAAATAAGTTGAATATTTTACAATATCAAGTAAACACGACAGTAAATATATCGACTTCTGTGCAGTTATTGTTTCGCGAAAGGAAAAGAAAAATCGAATGTAATAAAGTTAACAACAAAAAATAGATAAGTAATTGTGTTCGTGAAAGTGTCTTTAATCTCAATTTAAATAATTCATCAGTTTTAAATGATACTTTTCAACTAAAGAGCTCATTTTTAAAATTTCATTACAGTAATAAAAACTATAAAGGTGATTTCTAGAACTTTATGTGGGGTTAGTACCTTGCTTACTTTATTTCTAGACGGTCAACTCCCTATATGCTGCGACCTAATTCGACGTTTCAAAAACATAATTAATCACAGATATTCTGAATTTTTTTATAGATATTCATTTTTATCTAATAATCTTACATGACGTTTTTGTAGATTGGGAACATGCATTTATTTTTTTTTTTTCTACACATCCACATTAAATTTTTTTATGAGTATATACCTACATTTTGCATATTGATAAAGCCGATGCAATTTAATCTGTTGTTTCCTCCGCATAATACTCCGATAGAAAATAAACTTGTCCATCAAGAGTAGATTAGCATACAGTCAATAGCAAAGTACCAAGAACAGTCTTTGAACTTCCAAGTTGCGGATCTTGTATGTCAGCTTTGATTTCAATTTATTATTGCAATTATATGAAATATTTTTTTCTGAGTAAAGTTGAAATAGATAAATTGAATAAACATAGAGAGTCACTATCAGAAGCAGGTTAACTGGCATTCAGTTATTTCGTGATAAGAAAGAAGCTTTATCGAATTCAATTTTTGCTTCCAAGAATAGGTTTTCATGTCTAGAATACAAGAGGGCTCATTAAGAAATTTTTTCCGCCTAATTCTGACGATAATAAAATTATAAAGATAGTTAAACAGCTTCAGAGATATGGATTAAAAAATAATTATATCCGGTTTTGCTTTAACTAAAAAATATTCTTTTAATTTTTTTCTCTCTCACGATTTCCAAAAAGTGTTAGGATCAGTTTAATTTAAAATCAGAACTAAAATAAAAATAAGTCAATATTATTGTATTTAAATAAGTAAAGGAAAAAATAAATATATTTGTAAGTGATCTATGTAAAAATCTTTTAATGTACAGACATAGCCAGGAGATTTTTTTTTTGCTTCACGAAGTTTTATATCAGTTCCGTGAAGGTTCACAAACATATTAGAACACTTTTTTCAGATTTGAAAAATTACGTTAATACAAATACGTTGAAAACTTTAGGTCGCATTAAAAAATTGTTGCTAATAATAATATATGTGATTTTTTCTCAACATATTAAGCAATAATGTAGAATAAAAACTTATACATGATTTCAATATAAAATTTTATTTATTAGATATGCTAAAATGAAAAAAGGAATAGCTGAAAGAAAGAGAGAGTAAACGTTATAAATAATATTCAAAAGAATTAAAAAAAAAAATTATGGATAATATTATACATTTCGCGCCATTTCTTTTACCAACATAATTTTTTTAACCTTTTTCCTGCTGCCATCGGGCACCTAATAGATTACTAAAATACACATTTCACTTATAAAATGGCAACACACACCATAAAGCAGCGGTTCTTAAACTTTCAATCGACAAGGCCCCCTTTATGTATTAGCCTAATAGCGCGGACCCCCAAAATTTTGAACACCCCTCTCTGACTCCTAACACATTGCTGAGTGATTTAGAGATTTCTCGATGGTCTTGAGACTGCATCTGCTATCTACGAGGGTTGTTTTTTAAGTAAAAAAAAGTCCTTTTGTTTTTTAAAAAATAACATCATTTTGTTTCAAAAAACCTTTGTTTTACGATTGTACATACTTTTGCCTATTTTTCTACATTGTTGCCGATTTTATTAATGTACTTGTTTCTCATACCTGAATAAAGTTTTTAAAATCCTCTTCAAGGAAGTCCGCCACTGCCAAGAGTTCACGGCCGCCTTCACTTCTTAACGGCGTGGCATGCTGTCAAAAGGTGTTTTGCAACTCTACGATAATGCAAGGCCTCACACTTCTCGAACGATTCGGGACGTAATCGAATCTTTTGGCTGGGAGGTTTTGGACCATGCACCCTACAGCCCCAACCCTGCTTCTCTAACGATTTCCAACTTTTCCGGTACCTCAAACACAGTCTTGGTGGGAAATGTTTCAGTGACAACGAAGAAATGAAATCGGCCGTGAATTCTTGGCTGTCCGACCAGGCGGCAGACTTCTTTGAAGGGGATTTTAAAAACTTAGTTCTAAGGTAGACAAGTGCATTAATAAACTCGGCAACTATGTAGAAAATAGGCAAAAGTATGTACAATCCTACAATAAAGGTTTTTCGAAACAAAATATTGTTGTTATTTTTTAAAAAAACAAATGGACCTTACTTAAAAAACAGCCCACGAGTCTATACAGAATTTTTTATCACTTCCTTTTTTCCCTTTAAGAAAACGGTAAACCTTTAAATTTATATGTATATAAAATATTACAAAATACTAGTTTCAAATAAATAATACAGTCGCCATTTGATTAGGAAATTGAGTTGGATGCAATCGTAATCGCATATGCACACAAAGTGAATTCAGTTCTTAGTCTTTGCACAGATGTTTCTTTTATGTATTTTTTGAAAATATTCCATTTTAATAATGGCTCTGTAGTTAGAAAAATAAAAAAATAAAATAAAAACTTAATTAATAGCCTTGATTGAAATGCACGTTCTTGTAAATATTTTTATTTTGAACACTTGAGTGACCACGTCTAGAATGACGCATCTTTCAATTTTTCCACGAGGTTTTTTAGAGTCTGCAAAGGAGGGAAATCATAATGTGGATGAGTTAGTCGCGAATAATTTATGGGATAAATAAAATATTATTTAAAATTGATTCATCCTTTTTGATGATTAAAAATAACAGAACATAAATATTTTCGAACGTAAGCTTTTGATTCGTGTTCTTACATCAGCCGCAATATTGACAACTCTTTTGTTGCCAGATCAGAAGAACAAAAGTTACAAAAACAAAGATAATATATAAATAGAGATGCAACATTACTCCTTCCCCGGTAATATAGTTACGATACAATATGCAATAAGAGTAGTAAAATTTTTAATTGACATGCAATACAATACAAATTAGGGTAAAAATACAATGAGAATCATTTAAAATAATATGCAACTAATTTCTGATACAGGAAAAGACCTATAATCTCAATATGGATGACACTGAATCGATCATCTACTTCTTGGAAGGTGGCAAGTTGTGAATGTGTATGTCTATTAATTTGTTCTTTTGACAATGGATACAAGATTTTGTCCAATGATTGACATCTTTTTGAATATTTAACCAAATAAATCTGGAAGCTATATGTTTAACAGTAGATTTAATTCCAGGGTGAGCCAAGTTGTGAATTTTTTTGAACATGTGCATTCGAAAAGGCTGAGGTATAAATGGACGAATATTTGCAGTTGAAATATCACACCAAAGTAATTTACAGAGTCGAGAGGATATTGTTTGACATTTAAAGATGGTTTCAAGAGCAGTTTATTAAGTTCTCTTCGTTATCAACCTGTGAATCAGCAATTTTATTATAATCTATTTCAGAGATAGATTCAATCCTGGACAATGAATCTCTCTGCTACTATATTTACTTCTCCACTAACGTGACAAATATTTGTTGAAAATTGTGATATGTATTGTAAATGACGTAATTGTCTAGGTGATGCTTTTCCATTTTTTTTGTTGAAAGGCATATGTAATTGGCTTGTGATCAGTATAAATAACAAAATTTCGCCCTTCAAGAAGATGTTTAAATTTTTTGACGGTTAGATAGATTCCTAATAATTCTCTATCATAGATACTGTATTTTTTCTATGCATCAGTTAATTTTTTAGAAAAAAAAATGAAATCGGTTTCCAATTTCCAGCTTCAAACTGCTGTAATACTGATCCGATTGCAAAATTGGAAGCATCAGTAAATAAAGCCAATTGTAAATCAGGGTCAGGAAAGCTTAATGAAGTAGCATGTGCTAGATCTTGCTTACATTTTTTCAAAATTTTCTTTTGCTTCCTCTGTCCAAGGAATTTTTGTCTTGTAATTCTTTTTTGAACCCTTTAAATACTCGTGAAGAATAGCTTGATTTTTAGCAGCATCTTTTAAATATCTTCTATAAAACTTAATGAGTCAAGAAAGGTTCTCAACTCACGAATTGTTTCGGGTATTTTGTATAATAAGATTACATCTACTTTCTCTGGAAGCGGCTTAGATCTCCTTCGGGTAATATCAAATATCCTAGAAATTCTAGTTGAGTTACTCCTAAAGTTGATTTTGAGATATTCACTCGAAGCCATATTTTTTCTAAGCGATCAAACACAAGTTTCAAATGAGTTTATGTTGTTCTTCATTGTCAGAGGCTATTAGAATGTCATCCAGGTATGGAAAAACAAATTCTAATCCAAATAATACTTCACTGATAAAGCGCTGAAAAGTAGAGGGGGTATTTCTGAACCCGAAGCTCATAACATTAAACTCAAATAAGCCAAATGGTGTTATTATGGCTGTCTTTTCCTTGTCTTCATCAGCAATGGGAATTTGAAAATATGCCTTGAATAGGTCAATTTTAGAAAATATTCTTCTCCCCTTTAAAATGTGATGAAAATCCTCAATGCGGGGAATTGGATAACGGTCAGGAATGGTTTGTGAATTTAAACGTCTATAATCACCGCATGGTCTAATACTTCCATCTTTTTTTATTCGCAAGATGGAGTGGACTAGCCCATGGAGATTTCGAAGGCCGAATGATATCATTATCTGACATAAATTTAAATTCTTGTTTGTCTATTTCTAATTTTTTAAAATCCAATTGACGAGCTTTTGAGTAAACAGGTAGGTCCTTAGTAGAAATATAGTGTTTGACATCATGCTTCGTATTAGTAATTAATAAATTTGGTTTCATTAAATCTGAATATTGTGATAATATATTAGAGAATTTTGATGATTTATCCATTACGTTAATTTTATTTTCTCGCAAAATAGAAGAAATTTCACCTTTAACATGAAGGTTAGTTATTCCATCTATTAACTGTTTATTTCGGATGTCAATTAACAAGTTAAACTTATTTAGAAAATCAACACCAATTATCCCTTTATCTACTTTAGCAATAATGAAAGGAAACTGGAATTCACGACGCAGCCCTAGATTTGAAGTTAAAATTTTATTATCAAAAGTTGGTATTTCCGAGCCATTTGCTGCATAAAGCTTAAAAGAATCACAAATTGTATTTTTGCATGTGAGGCAGGAATTATTGATTAGAATCAGAAGTTGCTGTCAATAGTCTGGGTCACCAAATAAAGTGGCGCGCTTATCCGGAGAGGATAGAAACCGGGACCTTTTGGTCCGAAGCCGAGTAACTTAATCACTACACCAAAATTATCATCATGGTGCGGAGGTTGTTACTGGCTTATATAGATTGTATCACTAACATTAGATAAGAGAAAGGTGCTGCGGACCTCCAGAGGTCCACGCACCAAAGTTTAGGAATCACTGCCATTAAGGTATCCAACTGGTTGAGACAACTTATTTAAAAAAATGAAGATATGGGGATTCTTTTGTTGTTTTTAGATTTTTTTAGTACCTTTTTAGAAAAATATGCTAAAATTAGGCAGATAAAAACAAATTATTATGACTAAAATGGGAAAAAAATAGGTAACACAATTGACAAAAAATAACATAAACGCGACCCATTCTGTATCAAAGGTTTATGAACAAGTTTTCAATTTTTCAGTTCTGATGTGTTGTATATGCTATTCATTGTCGAAATGACCTTTAGAATAAGAGATATTTTAATTTTTACAAAAACTAGAGCACTTTATCTCAGTTATATGAAATTGCTGAAAAAAAAACAGTGATTATATTCATATAAGGGGCTGTAAATTTTGTAATAAAACAGTGATTGATAAATATGTAAGTTAACACTTCTGCTATTATACAGAACTACACAAAAATTTCAGTTAATTAATTAAAACACATTTCGATTAAAACACATTTTAATGTATGAAATCTTGCTTAAAGTAATGGCATCTGCTTTTACTGAAAGCCTTGTAGTTTTTGTTCTAGTAAACAGAAAATGATAAACTTGGTATTTTTATAAAGCTAATAAGATGGCCTATAAAATAAAACCATAAAAAATTTTTAATGGCAAAATTAACAATTTTAGGGTAGTCGGATACCTTAAGGATTATGCTCATTCATGTGAAAATAACTGGAGCGAGATAGTGATGAAACACTAAAGAACTGTTCATTCAGTATTTTATGTGGTCCTCATGGAACAACCTGCGTCCTAACAATCTAACAACACAATCCTGTAAATGTTGCGGCATACTGTCAGTGAGGCCTTTAATAGTGTCTTGAATGATTCCTATTTGGAGTCGAGTCCACATCGGATCTATATTCCTCTGTTATGCACTTGTGGTGCCCGGTGTATCGACCGTTTAATAAGGATCCATACATGTTCGATAGAGGAGGGATGAGATGAGACTGCCAGATAAAAAATCAATTTTATTCAGGTTATTGAGGGCTCGTCGTGTGATATGAGGTCCTGTTGGAATAACGCGCGCGTGCGTGCGCTTGGGGGTATCCTGCGCAATATAACCGATGCAAATCTTGTACAGCATATCGGTCTGATATTAAAATAGAACGGTTAATCTTTTAAGGTATCCGACTACCCTAATATTGGGAATTTTGCCAAAAATTGACAAATTTTTTTATGGTTTTATTTTATAGGCCATCTTATTAGCTTTCTAAAATTACTAAATTTATCATTTTCCCTTCACTAGAACGAAAACCTCAAGTGCTTTAGTAAAAGCAGATGCCGTTACTTTAAGCAAGATGTTATAATTTAAAACGCGTTTTACTCGAAACATGATTTTTTGAAAATAATCAAACGGGGCCAGCGATTGCTAAAAAAGGTTTGAACATAATTAACTGAATTTTTTTGTGTAAGTTGTGTATAATAGTAGAAGTGTTTTAACCTTCAGATTTATCAATCACTGTTTTATTACAGAATTTACAGTTCCTTATGTGAATATAATCATTGTTTTCTTAAGCAATTTCATACAATAACTAAGATAAAGTGGTCTAGAATTTATAAAATTTAAAATATCACTTATCCTGAAGGTCATTTTTTTAATGAATAACACAGCAACACACAA
>BMAO01016620.1:0-11127 GCA_019973975.1 Trichonephila clavata
AAGCGCTACATGTATTCGTGATCAGCGTCGGATTTTAAATAAGAAAATTGAGTTTGGTTGAATAGGATTAGAAATTTTTCCCTGTTCATGACGTCTCCCCTGCCAAATATCCAAAAAATGTGAAATTTTATTATTGCAATAACTTTTGATCTAATTGAAATTTTGAAAAGCGCTACATGTATTCGTGATCAGCGTCGGATTTTAAATAAGAAAATTGAGTTTGGTTGGAATAGGAGTTAGAAATTTTTCCCTGTTCATGACGTCTCCTGCCAAATATCCAAAAAATGTGAAATTTTATTGCAATAACTTTTGATCTAATTGAAATTTTGAAAAGCGCTACATGTATTCGTGATCAGCGTCGGATTTTAAATAAGAAAATTGAGTTTGGTTGAATAGGAGTTAGAAATTTTTTCCCTGTTCATGACGTCTCCCCTGCCAAATATCCAAAAAATGTGAAATTTTTATTGCAATAACTTTTGATCTAATTGAAATTTTGAAAAGCGCTACATGTATTCGTGATCAGCGTCGGATTTTAATAAGAAAATTGAGTTTGGTTGGAATAGGAGTTAGAAATTTTTCCCTGTTCATGACGTCTCCCCTGCCAAATATCCAAAAAATGTGAAATTTTATTATTGCAATAACTTTTGATCTAATTGAAATTTTGAAAAGCGCTACATGTATTCGTGATCAGCGTCGGATTTTAAATAAGAAAATTGAGTTTGGTTGAATAGGAGTTAGAAATTTTTCCCTGTTCATGACGTCTCCCCTGCCAAATATCCAAAAAATGTGAAATTTTATTATTGCAATAACTTTTGATCTAATTGAAATTTTGAAAAGCGCTACATGTATTCGTGATCAGCGTCGGATTTTAAATAAGAAAATTGAGTTTGGGGAATAGGAGTTAGAAATTTTTTCCCTGTTCATGACGTCTCCCCTGCCAAATATCCAAAAAATGTGAAATTTTATTATTGCAATAACTTTTGATCTAATTGAAATTTTGAAAAGCGCTACATGTATTCGTGATCAGCGTCGGATTTTAAATAAGAAAATTGAGTTTGGTTGAATAGGAGTTAGAAATTTTTTCCCTGTTCATGACGTCTCCCCTGCCAAATATCCAAAAAATGTGAAATTTTATTATTGCAATAACTTTTGATCTAATTGAAATTTTGAAAAGCGCTACATGTATTCGTGATCAGCGTCGGATTTTAAATAAGAAAATTGAGTTTGGTTGAATAGGAGTTAGAAATTTTTTCCCTGTTCATGACGTCTCCCCTGCCAAATATCCAAAAAATGTGAAATTTTATTATTGCAATAACTTTTGATCTAATTGAAATTTTGAAAAGCGCTACATGTATTCGTGATCAGCGTCGGATTTTAAATAAGAAAATTGAGTTTGGGTTGAATAGGAGTTAGAAATTTTTTCCCTGTTCATGACGTCTCCTGCCAAATATCCAAAAAATGTGAAATTTTTATTGCAATAACTTTTGATCTAATTGAAATTTTGAAAAGCGCTACATGTATTCGTGATCAGCGTCGGATTTTAAATAAGAAAATTGAGTTTGGTTGAATAGGAGTTAGAAATTTTTCCCTGTTCATGACGTCTCCCCTGCCAAATATCCAAAAAATGTGAAATTTATTATTGCAATAACTTTTGATCTAATTGAAATTTTGAAAAGCGCTACATGTATTCGTGATCAGCGTCGGATTTTAAATAAGAAAATTGAGTTTGGTTTGAATAGGAGTTAGAAATTTTTTCCCTGTTCATGACGTCTCCCCTGCCAAATATCCAAAAAATGTGAAATTTTTATTGCAATAACTTTTGATCTAATTGAAATTTTGAAAAGCGCTACATGTATTCGTGATCAGCGTCGGATTTTAAATAAGAAAATTGAGTTTGGTTGGAATAGGAGTTAGAAATTTTTTCCCTGTTCATGACGTCTCCTGCCAAATATCCAAAAAATGTGAAATTTTATTATTGCAATAACTTTTGATCTAATTGAAATTTTGAAAAGCGCTACATGTATTCGTGATCAGCGTCGGATTTTAAATAAGAAAATTGAGTTTGGTTGAATAGGAGTTAGAAATTTTTCCCTGTTCATGACGTCTCCTGCCAAATATCCAAAAAATGTGAAATTTTATTATTGCAATAACTTTTGATCTAATTGAAATTTTGAAAAGCGCTACATGTATTCGTGATCAGCGTCGGATTTTAAATAAGAAAATTGAGTTTGGTTGAATAGGAGTTAGAAATTTTTTCCCTGTTCATGACGTCTCCCCTGCCAAATATCCAAAAAATGTGAAATTTTTTATTGCAATAACTTTTGATCTAATTGAAATTTTGAAAAGCGCTACATGTATTCGTGATCAGCGTCGGATTTTAAATAAGAAAATTGAGTTTGGTTGAATAGGAGTTAGAAATTTTTTCCCTGTTCATGACGTCTCCATGCCAAATATCCAAAAAATGTGAAATTTTATTATTGCAATAACTTTTGATCTAATTGAAATTTTGAAAAGCGCTACATGTATTCGTGATCAGCGTCGGATTTTAAATAAGAAAATTGAGTTTGGTTTGAATAGGAGTTAGAAATTTTTCCCTGTTCATGACGTCTCCCTGCCAAATATCCAAAAAATGTGAAATTTTATTATTGCAATAACTTTTGATCTAATTGAAATTTTGAAAAGCGCTACATGTATTCGTGATCAGCGTCGGATTTTAAATAAGAAAATTGAGTTTGGTTGAATAGGAGTTAGAAATTTTTTCCCTGTTCATGACGTCTCCCCTGCCAAATATCCAAAAAATGTGAAATTTTATTATTGCAATAACTTTTGATCTAATTGAAATTTTGAAAAGCGCTACATGTATTCGTGATCAGCGTCGGATTTTAAATAAGAAAATTGAGTTTGGTTGAATAGGAGTTAGAAATTTTTTCCCTGTTCATGACGTCTCCCTGCCAAATATCCAAAAAATGTGAAATTTTTTATTGCAATAACTTTTGATCTAATTGAAATTTTGAAAAGCGCTACATGTATTCGTGATCAGCGTCGGATTTTAAATAAGAAAATTGAGTTTGGTTGGAATAGGAGTTAGAAATTTTTTCCCTGTTCATGACGTCTCCCCTGCCAAATATCCAAAAAATGTGAAATTTTATTATTGCAATAACTTTTGATCTAATTGAAATTTTGAAAAGCGCTACATGTATTCGTGATCAGCGTCGGATTTTAAATAAGAAAATTGAGTTTGGTTGAATAGGAGTTAGAAATTTTTTCCCTGTTCATGACGTCTCCCCTGCCAAATATCCAAAAAATGTGAAATTTTATTATTGCAATAACTTTTGATCTAATTGAAATTTTGAAAAGCGCTACATGTATTCGTGATCAGCGTCGGATTTTAAATAAGAAAATTGAGTTTGGTTGAATAGGAGTTAGAAATTTTTTCCCTGTTCATGACGTCTCCCCTGCCAAATATCCAAAAAATGTGAAATTTTTATTGCAATAACTTTTGATCTAATTGAAATTTTGAAAAGCGCTACATGTATTCGTGATCAGCGTCGGATTTTAAATAAGAAAATTGAGTTTGGTTGAATAGGAGTTAGAAATTTTTTCCCTGTTCATGACGTCTCCCCTGCCAAATATCCAAAAAATGTGAAATTTTTTATTGCAATAACTTTTGATCTAATTGAAATTTTGAAAAGCGCTACATGTATTCGTGATCAGCGTCGGATTTTAAATAAGAAAATTGAGTTTGGTTGAATAGGAGTTAGAAATTTTTTCCCTGTTCATGACGTCTCCCCTGCCAAATATCCAAAAAATGTGAAATTTTATTATTGCAATAACTTTTGATCTAATTGAAATTTTGAAAAGCGCTACATGTATTCGTGATCAGCGTCGGATTTTAAATAAGAAAATTGAGTTTGGTTGAATAGGAGTTAGAAATTTTTCCCTGTTCATGACGTCTCCCCTGCCAAATATCCAAAAAATGTGAAATTTTTTATTGCAATAACTTTTGATCTAATTGAAATTTTGAAAAGCGCTACATGTATTCGTGATCAGCGTCGGATTTTAAATAAGAAAATTGAGTTTGGTTGAATAGGAGTTAGAAATTTTTTCCCTGTTCATGACGTCTCCCCTGCCAAATATCCAAAAAATGTGAAATTTTTATTGCAATAACTTTTGATCTAATTGAAATTTTGAAAAGCGCTACATGTATTCGTGATCAGCGTCGGATTTTAAATAAGAAAATTGAGTTTGGTTGAATAGGAGTTAGAAATTTTTTCCCTGTTCATGACGTCTCCCCTGCCAAATATCCAAAAAATGTGAAATTTTTATTGCAATAACTTTTGATCTAATTGAAATTTTGAAAAGCGCTACATGTATTCGTGATCAGCGTCGGATTTTAAATAAGAAAATTGAGTTTGGTTGAATAGGAGTTAGAAATTTTTTCCCTGTTCATGACGTCTCCCCTGCCAAATATCCAAAAAATGTGAAATTTTATTATTGCAATAACTTTTGATCTAATTGAAATTTTGAAAAGCGCTACATGTATTCGTGATCAGCGTCGGATTTTAAATAAGAAAATTGAGTTTGGTTGAATAGGAGTTAGAAATTTTTTCCCTGTTCATGACGTCTCCCCTGCCAAATATCCAAAAAATGTGAAATTTTATTATTGCAATAACTTTTGATCTAATTGAAATTTTGAAAAGCGCTACATGTATTCGTGATCAGCGTCGGATTTTAAATAAGAAAATTGAGTTTGGTTGAATAGGAGTTAGAAATTTTTTCCCTGTTCATGACGTCTCCCCTGCCAAATATCCAAAAAATGTGAAATTTTTATTGCAATAACTTTTGATCTAATTGAAATTTTGAAAAGCGCTACATGTATTCGTGATCAGCGTCGGATTTTAAATAAGAAAATTGAGTTTGGTTGGAATAGGAGTTAGAAATTTTTTCCCTGTTCATGACGTCTCCAAATGCCAATATCCAAAAAATGTGAAATTTTATTATTGCAATAACTTTTGATCTAATTGAAATTTTGAAAAGCGCTACATGTATTCGTGATCAGCGTCGGATTTTAAATAAGAAAATTGAGTTTGGTTGAATAGGAGTTAGAAATTTTTTCCCTGTTCATGACGTCTCCCTGCCAAATATCCAAAAAATGTGAAATTTTATTATTGCAATAACTTTTGATCTAATTGAAATTTTGAAAAGCGCTACATGTATTCGTGATCAGCGTCGGATTTTAAATAAGAAAATTGAGTTTGGTTTGAATAGGAGTTAGAAATTTTTTCCCTGTTCATGACGTCTCCCCTGCCAAATATCCAAAAAATGTGAAATTTTTATTGCAATAACTTTTGATCTAATTGAAATTTTGAAAAGCGCTACATGTATTCGTGATCAGCGTCGGATTTTAAAGAAAATTGAGTTTGGTTGAATAGGAGTTAGAAATTTTTTCCCTGTTCATGACGTCTCCCTGCCAAATATCCAAAAAATGTGAAATTTTATTATTGCAATAACTTTTGATCTAATTGAAATTTTGAAAAGCGCTACATGTATTCGTGATCAGCGTCGGATTTTAAATAAGAAAATTGAGTTTGGTTGAATAGGAGTTAGAAATTTTTTCCCTGTTCATGACGTCTCCCCTGCCAAATATCCAAAAAATGTGAAATTTTTTATTGCAATAACTTTTGATCTAATTGAAATTTTGAAAAGCGCTACATGTATTCGTGATCAGCGTCGGATTTTAAATAAGAAAATTGAGTTTGGTTGAATAGGAGTTAGAAATTTTTCCCTGTTCATGACGTCTCCCCTGCCAAATATCCAAAAAATGTGAAATTTTATTATTGCAATAACTTTTGATCTAATTGAAATTTTGAAAAGCGCTACATGTATTCGTGATCAGCGTCGGATTTTAAATAAGAAAATTGAGTTTGGTTGAATAGGAGTTAGAAATTTTTTCCCTGTTCATGACGTCCCCTGCCAAATATCCAAAAAATGTGAAATTTTATTATTGCAATAACTTTTGATCTAATTGAAATTTTGAAAAGCGCTACATGTATTCGTGATCAGCGTCGGATTTTAAATAAGAAAATTGAGTTTGGTTGGAATAGGAGTTAGAAATTTTTTCCCTGTTCATGACGTCTCCCTGCCAAATATCCAAAAAATGTGAAATTTTTTATTGCAATAACTTTTGATCTAATTGAAATTTTGAAAAGCGCTACATGTATTCGTGATCAGCGTCGGATTTTAAATAAGAAAATTGAGTTTGGTTGAATAGGAGTTAGAAATTTTTTCCCTGTTCATGACGTCTCCCCTGCCAAATATCCAAAAAATGTGAAATTTTATTATTGCAATAACTTTTGATCTAATTGAAATTTTGAAAAGCGCTACATGTATTCGTGATCAGCGTCGGATTTTAAATAAGAAAATTGAGTTTGGTTGAATAGGAGTTAGAAATTTTTTCCCTGTTCATGACGTCTCCTGCCAAATATCCAAAAAATGTGAAATTTTATTATTGCAATAACTTTTGATCTAATTGAAATTTTGAAAAGCGCTACATGTATTCGTGATCAGCGTCGGATTTTAAATAAGAAAATTGAGTTTGGTTGAATAGGAGTTAGAAATTTTTTCCCTGTTCATGACGTCTCCCCTGCCAAATATCCAAAAAATGTGAAATTTTATTATTGCAATAACTTTTGATCTAATTGAAATTTTGAAAAGCGCTACATGTATTCGTGATCAGCGTCGGATTTTAAATAAGAAAATTGAGTTTGGTTGAATAGGAGTTAGAAATTTTTTCCCTGTTCATGACGTCTCCCCTGCCAAATATCCAAAAAATGTGAAATTTTATTATTGCAATAACTTTTGATCTAATTGAAATTTTGAAAAGCGCTACATGTATTCGTGATCAGCGTCGGATTTTAAATAAGAAAATTGAGTTTGGTTGGAATAGGAGTTAGAAATTTTTCCCTGTTCATGACGTCTCCCCTGCCAAATATCCAAAAAATGTGAAATTTTATTATTGCAATAACTTTTGATCTAATTGAAATTTTGAAAAGCGCTACATGTATTCGTGATCAGCGTCGGATTTTAAATAAGAAAATTGAGTTTGGTTGAATAGGAGTTAGAAATTTTTTCCCTGTTCATGACGTCTCCCTGCCAAATATCCAAAAAATGTGAAATTTTTTATTGCAATAACTTTTGATCTAATTGAAATTTTGAAAAGCGCTACATGTATTCGTGATCAGCGTCGGATTTTAAATAAGAAAATTGAGTTTGGTTGAATAGGAGTTAGAAATTTTTTCCCTGTTCATGACGTCTCCCTGCCAAATATCCAAAAAATGTGAAATTTTTTATTGCAATAACTTTTGATCTAATTGAAATTTTGAAAAGCGCTACATGTATTCGTGATCAGCGTCGGATTTTAATAAGAAAATTGAGTTTGGTTGGAATAGGAGTTAGAAATTTTTCCCTGTTCATGACGTCTCCCCTGCCAAATATCCAAAAAATGTGAAATTTTATTATTGCAATAACTTTTGATCTAATTGAAATTTTGAAAAGCGCTACATGTATTCGTGATCAGCGTCGGATTTTAAATAAGAAAATTGAGTTTGGTTTGAATAGGAGTTAGAAATTTTTCCCTGTTCATGACGTCTCCCTGCCAAATATCCAAAAAATGTGAAATTTTATTATTGCAATAACTTTTGATCTAATTGAAATTTTGAAAAGCGCTACATGTATTCGTGATCAGCGTCGGATTTTAAATAAGAAAATTGAGTTTGGTTGGAATAGGAGTTAGAAATTTTTTCCCTGTTCATGACGTCTCCCCTGCCAAATATCCAAAAAATGTGAAATTTTATTATTGCAATAACTTTTGATCTAATTGAAATTTTGAAAAGCGCTACATGTATTCGTGATCAGCGTCGGATTTTAAATAAGAAAATTGAGTTTGGTTGAATAGGAGTTAGAAATTTTTTCCCTGTTCATGACGTCTCCCCTTGCCAAATATCCAAAAAATGTGAAATTTTATATTGCAATAACTTTTGATCTAATTGAAATTTTGAAAAGCGCTACATGTATTCGTGATCAGCGTCGGATTTTAAATAAGAAAATTGAGTTTGGTTGAATAGGAGTTAGAAATTTTTCCCTGTTCATGACGTCTCCTGCCAAATATCCAAAAAATGTGAAATTTTATTATTGCAATAACTTTTGATCTAATTGAAATTTTGAAAAGCGCTACATGTATTCGTGATCAGCGTCGGATTTTAAATAAGAAAATTGAGTTTGGTTGAATAGGAGTTAGAAATTTTTCCCTGTTCATGACGTCTCCCCTGCCAAATATCCAAAAAATGTGAAATTTTTTATTGCAATAACTTTTGATCTAATTGAAATTTTGAAAAGCGCTACATGTATTCGTGATCAGCGTCGGATTTTAAATAAGAAAATTGAGTTTGGTTGAATAGGAGTTAGAAATTTTTTCCCTGTTCATGACGTCTCCCCTGCCAAATATCCAAAAAATGTGAAATTTATTATTGCAATAACTTTTGATCTAATTGAAATTTTGAAAAGCGCTACATGTATTCGTGATCAGCGTCGGATTTTAAATAAGAAAATTGAGTTTGGTTGAATAGGAGTTAGAAATTTTTTCCCTGTTCATGACGTCTCCCCTCCAAATATCCAAAAAATGTGAAATTTTATTATTGCAATAACTTTTGATCTAATTGAAATTTTGAAAAGCGCTACATGTATTCGTGATCAGCGTCGGATTTTAATAAGAAAATTGAGTTTGGTTGAATAGGAGTTAGAAATTTTTTCCCTGTTCATGACGTCTCCTGCCAAATATCCAAAAAATGTGAAATTTATTATTGCAATAACTTTTGATCTAATTGAAATTTTGAAAAGCGCTACATGTATTCGTGATCAGCGTCGGATTTTAAATAAGAAAATTGAGTTTGGTTTGGAATAGGAGTTAGAAATTTTTCCCTGTTCATGACGTCTCCCCTGCCAAATATCCAAAAAATGTGAAATTTTATTATTGCAATAACTTTTGATCTAATTGAAATTTTGAAAAGCGCTACATGTATTCGTGATCAGCGTCGGATTTTAAATAAGAAAATTGAGTTTGGTTGAATAGGAGTTAGAAATTTTTCCCTGTTCATGACGTCTCCCCTGCCAAATATCCAAAAAATGTGAAATTTTATTATTGCAATAACTTTTGATCTAATTGAAATTTTGAAAAGCGCTACATGTATTCGTGATCAGCGTCGGATTTTAAATAAGAAAATTGAGTTTGGTTGGATAGGAGTTAGAAATTTTTTCCCTGTTCATGACGTCTCCCATGCCAAATATCCAAAAAAATGTAAATTTATTATTGCAATAACTTTTTGATCTAATTGAAATTTTGAAAAGCGCTACATGTATCGTGATCAGCGTCGGATTTTAAATAAGAAAATTGAGTTTGGTTGGAATAGGAGTTAGAAATTTTTTCCCTGTTCATGACGTCTCCCCTGCCAAATATCCAAAAAATGTGAAATTTTATTATGCAATAACTTTTGATCTAATTGAAATTTTGAAAAGCGCTACATGTATTCGTGATCAGCGTCGGATTTTAAATAAGAAAATTGAGTTTGGCTGGAATAGGAGTTAGAAATTTTTCCCTGTTCATGACGTCTCCCCTGCCAAATATCCAAAAAATGTGAAATTTTATTATTGCAATAACTTTTGATCTAATTGAAATTTTGAAAAGCGCTACATGTATTCGTGATCAGCGTCGGATTTTAAATAAGAAAATTGAGTTTGGTTGGAATAGGAGTTAGAAATTTTTTCCCTGTTCATGACGTCTCCCCTGCCAAATATCCAAAAAATGTGAAATTTTATTATTGCAATAACTTTTGATCTAATTGAAATTTTGAAAAGCGCTACATGTATTCGTGATCAGCGTCGGATTTTAAATAAGAAAATTGAGTTTGGTTGGAATAGGAGTTAGAAATTTTTCCCTGTTCATGACGTCTCCCCTGCCAAATATCCAAAAAATGTGAAATTTTATTATTGCAATAACTTTTGATCTAATTGAAATTTTGAAAAGCGCTACATGTATTCGTGATCAGCGTCGGATTTTAAATAAGAAAATTGAGTTTGGTTGGAATAGGAGTTAGAAATTTTTCCCTGTTCATGACGTCTCCCCTGCCAAATATCCAAAAAATGTGAAATTTATTATTGCAATAACTTTTGATCTAATTGAAATTTTGAAAAGCGCTACATGTATTCGTGATCAGCGTCGGATTTTAAATAAGAAAATTGAGTTTGGTTGGAATAGGAGTTAGAAATTTTTTCCCTGTTCATGACGTCTCCCCTGCCAAATATCCAAAAAATGTGAAATTTTATTATTGCAATAACTTTTGATCTAATTGAAATTTTGAAAAGCGCTACATGTATTCGTGATCAGCGTCGGATTTTAAATAAGAAAATTGAGTTTGGCTTGAATAGGAGTTAGAAATTTTTTCCCTGTTTCATGACGTCTCCCCTGCCAAATATCCAAAAAATGTGAAATTTTATTATTGCAATAACTTTGATCTAATTGAAATTTTGAAAATGGCTACATGTATTCGTGATCAGCGTCGGATTTTAAATAAGAAAATTGAGTTTGGTTGTGAATAGGAGTTAGAAATTTTTTCCCTGTTCATGACGTCTCCCCTGCCAAATATCCAAAAAATGTGAAATTTATTATTGCAATAACTTTTGATCTAATTGAAATTTTGAAAAGCGCTACATGTATTCGTGATCAGCGTCGGATTTTAAATAAGAAAATTGAGTTTGGTTTGAATAGGAGTTAGAAATTTTTCCCTGTTCATGACGTCTCCCCTGCCAAATATCCAAAAAATGTGAAATTTTTATTGCAATAACTTTTGATCTAATTGAAATTTTGAAAAGCGCTACATGTATTCGTGATCAGCGTCGGATTTTAAATAAGAAAATTGAGTTTGGTTTGAATAGGAGTTAGAAATTTTTCCCTGTTCATGACGTCTCCCCTTCCAAATATCCAAAAAATGTGAAATTTTTATTGCAATAACTTTTGATCTAATTGAAATTTTGAAAAGTGCTACATGTATTCGTGATCAGCGTCGGATTTTACAT
>BMAO01016621.1:0-33794 GCA_019973975.1 Trichonephila clavata
CGCGTATCACTTCCCAATGACATCGTTTAACACTTAAGGCGGTATCACACATAAAGTTTCCATGCAATTTTTTCACCGAACTTTTCGCCGAATCTGAGGGGGAAGGGTTACCGTAAACAAAACTACATGCTCTGACGTCAGCTACTACCTTTCTCCACATTGAAACATTCCTCGCTGAATTTTCTGCTTCGAAAACGACCATCCAATATTATTTCTTTTACTTCGCTGGCACTTTTGTTTATAAGGGTAAACAGAAATAAAGCATCATTATGTTTAAAATATTATACGCCGTTAAAATATTATAGGCCATATCTGATGCGAAGCTACCACCGTTACCGCCATCTTGTTTATGACGTAGGGTGCCGAAGAACCCCATTGGCTGGAATTTTAAGCAACTTTCATTTAGAGCAACTTTCTCAGCTCACTGGCAAAAAGTTTAACGAAAGTCACTGCTATGGCAACGGAGTAAAAATTGCAGGAATTGGACCAAAAATTGCACCATACTTGTACGTGTGATAAGGCCTTTAGACGAGCGTATGTGGTGCATAGAGGGGAAAATAATAAAGAAGCAAATTTTCTGAAATAAGAAAATCCTTCGAAACACACACACACACGTATTTTCATGGTCATTTTATTGCATTCCAAAGCCCTCGGAATAATTTTATGAATAGCAGTGCACAGAAAAGATCGTACTACGGAAAGACGTATATACGTCTGGAGCAATTAAGACACTAGCTGAGTGAGACGTTTATATACGTAAGTTGTACTGTAAGCTTAGCTTTAAACTATAGTATTATTGAATTCAATGCATTATTATAGTAAAGAGTGGGGGCGCGATGGAAATTATGATTGAATATTGAATCTCAAATATTGAATGTTTGAGTAGCGCTGCCGAAAATGTTTACAAAATAGAGAAACTCGCAAAATAGAGATTCGTAAAAGGAAAGTCCGTCGGCACTCAGCAAACGCTCTTCGAATTTCTTTCTAATATCATTATTCAAAAATAAATCATTTCCGAAATCAAAATTAATTATACTGTTATTTACTAACAATAATAAAACGTATGTATTCATAGATTCAAATTAAATAATAATAAGCTCCTAAGCTTCAATTAAGATTTGTTAAGCTCAATAGATATAACTTCAAAGCTGACTACAGTTAACTTTTTAAAATGTATTTGCTCACACACTTATTATCAAAGCTCAATCATTAGTTTTGCCTCTCTAAATAACCATCTTTGTCCTTTAGCAATTGTAAGAAATGCAATTACTTAAAAATGAGCGTTTTTGTGTTAAAGAAATCATTGCAGTGGATTACTATTTGGTGTGAAAAAAGATAAAGTTAGAAAAATACAGCTATAGCAGGTCTCATTTTCCCCATGCAAAAGGGAACTTTATCCGAAATATTTCTCCTTGAAATCCTTAAAGGGTCGCAATTTTTAATATACATGTAATTTTCACAGTTTTATGAATGATTATTTTAATTCAGCAGACTCAGTCTTCACAATAACAGGTCTCCTCTTTCATTTGTACCTTCTCTAAGAAGAAAGAAATACAATTTGGTTGAAACTAAGTCACGTATACTAGAAAATTACTAAAAAATGTTACCATTGCTTGATGCAAATCTATCTTGTGTGATTCACCAGGTTTTTCAAAAATAATTCACAAATGCGAAATAGGTAATTATACAAGTTAAACATACAAAATAAAAGAGAAATAAAGATTTGTGACGTTGCATATACATCTCCAAATTTAAAGGTTAAAATATTACTGAAGATATTCAACAATATATCGGAAATTACAATCAAATCTTTCTCAGGCTATATAGTAAATGTAATATGCATAAAAAATAACCTTCTAGTTTTTTAATTTTTTAATTTTTCGTTTTGTTTTTTACAGAAAATATTTTAGAATAAATCACTTTTTATTGTACACGACGTGAAATAAGATTTAACAAATTCACAATTTTATTTTATTTATTGCAAAATAAAACATAAATATGTAATACAAAGCATTTCCTCATTAATTATTTTTCTGAAATTGTTCACTATTTAAAATATTCAAAACCTCTTTCCTATTTCACTTCATTTGTTTTATTACCTAAGTGGTATTCTAGAATAATTATTCTTAAAACTGCATCGAAACAATTAATTTTCAAATAATTGTTCAATTGAGACTTTTTGCAAGCATAATCAATTTCATTATTCCTTTGTTATCTTGATGTAGTAACTTGAAAAGAGTGGTACCTTGAAAATAGATCTAAATTGCGAGATGTACCAATAACCGTATGCGGTTTCGAGGAACAAAGGTAAGTCCTTTAGTGCCGTGAGCGTGTATACACGTCCTGCTGAACAGGTGCGTTTTGTGTCATGGAGGTGTATACTCGTCCTTCCAAAGGAGGACTTTTTGTATTGTGCTGTTCTTATTATAACTAGTCCTGTGGCTTGGAATACAATCAAGTGACATTGAGGGTGTCATTGACAGTCTAAAGCATTTACTTATTTCGGAGAAGGGGTGGGGAATGGATTTGAAAGGTTTTTTTTTCAGGAACGGATGGAATTCATAGCTAAGCAGTTTTTCATGCTTTTCTTTTCAGTTTATATTCATTTGCGGCCATTTTTGCTTAGCGTGTGTAGGAGCTTTTCAATTTTTCTGTACAAATCCAATGGATGTGATGCTGGTTTATGTGCTCAACCATTTTTCAGGATATATCACAGAACAGATAAGTGTACTTTATTTTTATTATATTGTAACGTAGAGATTAAACCTTCTTTTCTTTCTTTTTTAGAACAAAAGTAAACACATTTGAGCTGAAAAACGTCTCCCCCCCCAATAAACTGAATAACAACTCGCACCAAAGGAAAAAACAGTAACACTGGTAAGGGGTTGAATTTCGTCACTTTTCCCCGGCTGTTAAGTGGTTAATATAATGAATCAAACAACGTAATTTCTTGCATTTATGTGGAAAGATTAATTTTTCTTTAAAACTGATTTTTTACTTTAAATGTGTAATTACATAGCAATACAATCTATTTTCTTAAAGCTCTTTAATCAGCATATTTAAATATGTATATAAAAATTAAAATTATATCGCACATACAGTAGAACGTCGTTTATCCTAATCAATTAGGACCGGACACCATTCGAATACGCGATTGTACGGATAACCAAAAACCGAATGCAAACCATGCAGGATATGAAACCAGACACTATACGAATATTGAAAATCATCACATGCGGGAAACGTGCTTGAAGAAAAGCAAAATAGGTGCAAAATGTCGCAATTTTACCTTTATGTGGAAAATAATCACTTATTTTTTGCTGTACATTATATACCTTCGTATTTTCGCTGCAATATCTCTGATTCTCTTGAGCAGCAGTAGTTGAATAGGACAGCACTCTGATCGTTGTTCGTACCAATCAATAGCTGTCTCTAACACAAAAACACGTCAACATTTGATGGACCCTTGCTGCTTTCGTTCTTGTAATCCCCATCTTCATCAGTTTCATCGATACGCTCGGAATCTCTTCTTGCACGGAATTTACAATCTCGTCATTTTTAGCATTTAAAATCCACAGTCTTCTGCATCGCATGTCATCCAGGTTTCTACATCAACAAATTCAACCAAAGATCACGTATACAAACCCTCACTTGGAAACAAACTGACCTAATATTCCGCGCAGATATTTACCAAATCACACAACTGAAATTCCCCAAATATCCCTCATCTTAGATTTTCCCGTCACTTTTAGCCTCGCGTGAAACGCAGTTCGAAAACGTATCCGGACTTTGGTCCAGATATTTAACGCTCCGGATAATAAACGTTCGGATAAACGACGTTCTACTGTAAATGTATTTAATAAATTTTGTTTTAAGTGTCTCAAGTTATTTTTTTCTAAATACGCATAAACACAAATTTAATTTTAGATTTCTTTTCAATTGTATAGCAAAAACACACAATTCTTAAACAAATTTATTTTTGTAAGAAAACTACAAAGCATAAATCCTACATACATTCTGTAAAATATTGATTAAAAGCTTATAGTTTTTCTAATACATTTTACATCATACAACTGTTTTCTTTTACAAATGAAAAAAAAAATGAATGAGCAAAAGTAGAAAGATTTGTTGTTGATATTTAGTGATTCATTTCCTACAAGTAATTACGATTTGTGGGAAAATTGTAACACTTTAATGTTTTTATACGTAGAGTCAAAATCAGTTCAAACAGTCCTTGAAATTAATATTCCGGATCCGACATTTGGTTGTCCACTCTTCGTCATTTTCGTTATTGATTATCATTATCATATTCAATCAGAAAAAAAGCAATAACAATGGTATAAGGTCCTGTTCACCTACTGAAAAGTGGACAACTTTTCAGTTCTCAATAAGGGGAAAAAAGGGAAATTATTTCTCTATAAATTCTTGGTTTTTTATTCAAACAAGTGTTACGTAGATCGGGGTTCGAGGATTTTATGCAACACCAGTTGTAAATAACAAGGCAATTCTTTAAGAGCGATGAGTATTTATTGGCGTAAATCAATCCTTGAAAGTACAGGATTCAACAGCAAAATTCGCAGAATAATTAACAGAAGGATTTCACACCTTCAACAGCACTCAGGCACAATAAGCAGTGTCTAAAATTCACGTATGTAAATGACTATTCACAAGCACAGCCGAGCTTATCAAATTCAAGGCAAGTCTTTAATCGCTAATCAAAACGGTGCTCACTACTCGCTGGTGAAAATCAGACTGCCTGTTGCGGTGAGTCTCTCTCTATTTATAGCAGAGGCCGAAATTTCTGGAAAGATGCGCTTGCGCCACAGATCGTGAAATTAGTGGATTTTTCTACTAATTTCTAGAAGAATCCAGAGGGTCCCGAACTCGCCAACATGGTCGCCAATGTCACCAAATTGGTCACCAAAGTCGCCAAATTGATTGCCAACTTGGTCGCCAAAAATGATGCCAACTTGGCTCTTTCGCCAATATTTCGCCAAGTTCCCATTGAATTGCCATTATAACGTAATAGACGGCTTGCTTGTGAATATTACAATCTTAACATGAAATAAATATAGAGTAATATAAAGGCATTGCACATCCAAATCCAAATTATTTACATTATTTTATACAAAATTCGTAACACAAGAAATTCTTCTCAGTGAATTATTTTCTTCTGTTAAAACTAATTTTCGACTTCTGAAATGGTAAATGAACAACTAAAAAACCAGTATAGTACGGATAATATTGAAAATTTCATTTTCACTAAAGGGAACTAGGACATTTTCGGAAGTGTAAAATGCCAAAATTAAGACCATTTGTTTATGAGACATATATCTTTTAAAATTTCCAATACAGCTTAGATATTTAACGTTCTTAATAAAAATAATTTAATTATTCTGTAGAACTACAAAAATAACCTTTTAGCTCAAAAGTTTTTTTTCCTACTTAATTAAGTAATACATAATTTTTGAGAACTCATAATACATACTTATGTTTAGGTACCATTTTTTTAAAAACGTATCTTTTTTATGCAAAATATTTCTTACACATATATAAAACAATACTCAAAAGACAGGGAATCTATTTTTTTAGTGAAAATTTAGTATAGTTTCTTTAAAAAAATTATAAAACTTTGAAATTTTGAAAATTATTTTTTTTTTTGCTTTTTTGAAGCATAAAACAATTTTTAAAAATTTAGGCACTATTTTAATAGAAAGAAATTAGGTTCACTATATGCATAGGCATCTTGTACAGAAGTATAAAAAATCTGGGATCTTATAGTGCAATAGTTTTTTTTTTAAATGTACCTAAATGAAAAAAAAATATGCTTTTGAGAAAAAGTGAAAAAACTAAGGGTCATAAGGGGCGTGGTCATTTGCTTACATTTTTATTTTTCATATTTTAGGGCTATTTTATCAACAAACATATAAGTATTATACATTTTTAGGTTCAGAAAAATATGCACTATTTTTTTAGAACTAAAATTGAAAAATCGATTCTTTGAAAGTATATGATGTCCTGGTTCCCTTAAATCAGCATATTTCAAAAATGTATTCAAATATTACAATTATATCGCACATACATGTATTTAATAAATTATGTTTTAAGCTTCTAAGTTTTTTGCTAATGTTATTGTTTACTAAATACTTGTAAAAACAAATTTACTTTTAGAATCATCATTCAAATGTATAAAAAACACACACACACAATTCTAAGACATATTTATTTGCGTAAGAGAACTACGAAGCATAAATTATACATAGATTTAGTATAATACTGAATTCAAAGCGTATATGCATTTCTTATACATTTTACATCATACAGCTTTTGTTCTTTCACAAATAGGAAAAAATGAAGGAGCAAAAGTAAAATATCTGTTATTGACGTTTAGATTCATTTCCTACAACTAACTACGATTTGTGGCAAGATTGTAGCACTTTAATGTTTTTATGCGTAGCATCCAAATTAGCTCAAACAGTCCTTGAAACTATATCTGGTCTGTAGAATATTATCTAAATGACAGCACAGGAATTGTGGACTAAAAATAGAATACTTCACCAATTTATATAAGAAAAACGTGACATTAATTTTTTTTTATTAGTAGCAAAGTTAAATAGTCCTACATTCAGCGGATTTCAACAGGTGACAAAAATAACAAGATATTAAAAAAAATCAGGTTAAATTAAGTTAAGGATTATAGTTTGGTTATTCAGGGAATTTTCAAAAAGAGTGAGCACTCTATATCCGCTTTTACCCGGATGAAGGGATGCCTTTGACACTAACGTTAGCGTTCGCGTAGTCACCCCTATCCTTTTTTTAAAATGATTTTCACTGTCTACCATAGCAATCGTATATCAAGTGAAAAATTTAATTAAAATAAATTATATTTACATACTTTTAAGGACTTTTCAATTTTTTTTTTTTTGAGAATTCGAGAAAAAACCAACTAAACTGAGCTAAAATGTTTCAAATGTGCGTGATTTTAATAAAGGATACAGACCATAGACACTTTTCGTTAACATTACAGGAGTGATGTTTGCAGGAAAAAATGTCATGTTTTGTTCAAGTAATTATAGTTTAACTATACTTTTTGAAGATTGACAAATAGAATGTTGAAATTCTTTTTTGCTTGTACCTTTCTGGCAGCATGCAGTGTGTCTTGGGGTAGACTTAAGGCTCCATGTCTTTCTCGATGGAATTTTTAATGTCACATTTCAAAGCTGTACTTTAAACTCAAACGTTTCATATTCATCACTTTTCTCACAAATTTCGCTATCATGATTAATATGCATTATTTCATTAGGTTCTGCCCTTGCTTGATCAGTTTCTACTTTATCCAATAGATCACACAGATGCCCGTTTCTTTCTTTATATTCTGTTCATTCGAATTTATAAACCACAAATGATTGTGCAACACAACAATATAGCCACCAAATTGTTCACAGGGGAAAATGCATCCTGTTCATAGAAAATATTTTGGAATAAACATGGTCCCATCAGAACTCCGTCACCCCAAGTACCTTAATATTGTATAAAACGTATCCCAAAAATGAAGGATACATGCGACAAATTCATCTTAGTTCCGATAAATGCTGCCATATTGGAGGATATTGACAAGGTTATTGGTAATAAATAAACAATTTTCATCAATTGAAGATTTCGTGAGCCTGGAGTGACTTCGTGCCAAGCGTGACCGCTTCCGGTTTAAGCAGCAGTTAATTTTCAAGAGATTAATATTCCGTCTCGGATATTTGGTTGCCCATTCTTCTGCAGTTTTGTTATTGTTTAACATTATCATATACCATCAGAAAAAACAATGGTATAAAGTCTTAGTTTTTCTTCTTTTATTTAAGCAAGACAACATTATTTTCAGTGACTTATTTTTTCAGTTGAAATTCGTTTTGGGCCTTATGAAATGGTCAATGAACAACCAAACAAATCAGCATTGTATGGATATTATTGAAAATTTCATTTTAAGTTAAAAAAACCGTCTAATTTTGAATGTTTACATCGAATTTTAAGCCAAAAAGTTTTCAAATTTTTACCTAAAATGGTGGTTGCTTAAGAGAAAGTATACTGGCAAAAACAAGTTAATACATTTTGCTAAAGCAAATGGGGACATATATGTTTGCTTACTATTTGCATAAAATATAAGCACTTAAGGTATGTGACTATCTTCGGAGCACTTTTGTATTTGAAAAAGGGCATAGAACTAGGAATTTAAAATACAATTTCCACAAAATTCAAAATAATTTTGGATATATTGGAAATTTTGTGTGAAAGTTAAGTGAAAAATTGCAGTTGCGGTAAACCTAGTGTTCGAAATTCCAATTAATATATATTCAAATATTATTTATACAGTATATAAATAACATCATTAACTGTGCTATAAGATATAAAATTTGTAACACTTTTGAAAGTTTTTATAATATGTCAATTTTTATGCAAGAACTCAATATTTAACAAAATACTAATACTATTTTCTCACAAAAAGTGCAATAAAATACTTAAATATACACATAGAAATCAGATCATAGTGTATAATACAGATAAAATTTCATAAAACAATTTCAGAAAATTTCGATGCAATATCTTAAATAGAAAATCTGAGTTGAACTTTACCATGAAGCAAAAAAATTAAAAAACATAATATTTCAGAAAATGCGATCAACAATTTTAATACTGTATGAAAAATTTTCTACAAATTGTATATTTATAACTCAAGCTCTCTTTTAGCTTCAAGTTTGACTAATTTGGACATTTTTTAACACTATTGCTGTTTTTGGAGAGTTTTGTAGAGTATAAAAGTTGTCCTTTTTAGTGAAAGTGTGATGAAAAATTGCAGTTACGATCTTTTACACAAAATTCAAATAAATGTACTCAAATAATATTTATGCAGTGTATCAATAACATATCCATATGTATTAGGAAAGATTTGTAATACTTTTGAAAGTTTTTTAAATATGCTAAATTTTATGCAAAAACTGGACTTTTTAAAAAAAATCGTGATTTCTTTTTCATAAAAAAAACAATAAAGAACATAAATATATACACAGATATTATATTTTGATTTATAACACATATAGAACTTAATAAAATATGTTCTGAAAATTTCGATCCAATATCTTGAAAATATTTTTTATTGGGAGCTGCTTATGGTTTAGAAAACTCCATTTCCAGTTTACTAATTATTCTATAAATTTGCTTCTATATATCATAGAAATAAAATATTGTTTTCTGTATCTTAAATGTATGAACTATAAAATAAAAACAAAAAGAAATTTTGAAATTTTTCAAGAAAAAGGTACATTTTGGGTTGTCACATACCTTAAATATCTAAAGAAATATTATAAATAACAAAATGCTAGATGCATGTTTAAATATTAAAATAGCCATGTTTAAATAGTAACAAGAAGTAAACCGTACGTTATAAGTATGCCAAATAGATTAAGCAAGTTGCTCATTGTGAAGGATATGATATCACAACCTGATAGAACCGGATCTTGGAAATTTACAATATCTTTCAATTCTGTTAAATTTAACACGCAGCTCCTTTTTAAATTGCTTGGTAAGCAGTCTGTATTCTTCTTAAAAATCGCCAAACGAACTTCACGTACGCATATCGGTATCTTACCCGCGAAATGGAAAAGAAGGAATAATGCTAATGCACAAGCAAAAATATCACTACACATGAAAATATACTGATCCGTTGTTTTTACTTTATCTCCTCCCAAATAAATTACACCGGGTCTTGAAAAACATATCAGTAAAAAATGTATACACGTAAGAAAAGTGGTTACTGAAAAACAATCTTGTACTTTTTCTAAGATATGGATTAAATGAGCAAATTCTTTAACATATTTTAACTGTTTTATCTGAAAACTTGCAGAGGAATCGACGAGTATTCGTTTCTTCAAATCTAATATTCCAGTGGACATATGAAAGCATATTATTACATAAAGGGCCACAATTGTAAATTCAGTAACGTCTGGTAAAACGGAAAAGCAGATCAATTTGGTCATTGCTAATGTAACTCTCAACCACTCTTGCTGTATATGAAAACCATTTATAAAGTACATATAATTAGTAGTATTATCGTAATAAATAGTTATTATCAGAATTACGATAGTTTTAAAAAGTGGTGTGAATATTATTATGTTTAAAGCTAAATTTACTTTTGCACTGCTATTATTTTTAAACATAGAACTAGCTTCTCTTAACAACGGTAAAATTTGTTTTCGTTTAGAGCAGAAAAAGCGCCAAACACCAAGTTTTAGTGTATATCCCATAAAAATAGCTATATGAATCCGCCACTGGAATGGAAATGGTGCAAGATTCGACAGAAGTATGGCCAACAAAAATAACGCATCTATAAAAGCCAAGTAATGCATTGTCGTACTAATACAAAACATTGTTCGAAAAATTTGAGATTTTGGTCTGTAATTTACAATGGCCAAAATTGCTAGTAATGGTAACAACATTCCACAAATTTTATAATCATGACGCCTTAATTTTCGAACAGATGCATTTAAATTAATCTTTTCCATGATTGCAGAATAAAGATTAGTACAATATATTTTTGATTGTTAAAACGTGTTAATGTTTATAGTAATTAGTATGTTTTTAATATTTATAAAATTTAGAATGTATCTACAGAAATATTGATGAATAAATGAGTATATATGTTGTTCAAGAATGCAGTGTCTAGGACATTGAACAAGTTTAAATCATTCCTTACGAAAGAACAGTTTTCTTTAAAATGCCAAATAATGATATTGAACAAAAACGAAAATTGGAAACAGGTTACAGTTTTTGCATTAAATACATTTTATCCTCTCTGTTCATGATAATTAAATTCCTTTTAGTACATAATATTGTGATTCTCTTATTTTAATTTCAGTTTACAAAGTGAAATACAAATTTCATTTGAAGCGTAATGCTCTGGTAAGAAAAATAAAGAATCTAATCATAGAAGCATATCCAATCAAATTCCGAATCATCGAAGACCAATCAATTGAAAAAAATCTTCAATAACAAATCAAGGAAAACAGAATGAAATGATATCTTCGTATGAATATTCTCTTTACACTTTTATTTTTATCGATGAACAAGACTGTTTAATATTTAGCAAAATCATTCATATACAATAACAAATGCAATAACTATCTTCATTGTTTAATATTTTCCTTTTTTTCTGATTTCGAAATAATAAATTCTTGCCTAAATTCAATTCTCTGATACATAAGTAGAAAACATTCACTAGAATAAAAAGTAAAGAAAAATAAAATTATCGTCCAACTTTTTTTCTTATATAGAATTTTTTTTTATATCTTTTCAAAGTAATTTTTCTGTAGATTTTCTTAAGTCCTGCCACATGTTCTTTATTATTTAAGGAAAAATTTAAGAAATGGAAAAATAATCAAGTTCTTCTTTCATAGCATTTTATCAGTCATTCATTAAAACACTTTAGAATTTGCAAATTCTAGATTTCATACGTGTGAAATTATGTACTATTTTTAAACTATTAGTATTAAACGTTAAGAAGGTATTGTGCTTAAACAGAGTGACTGGATATTCACTCAAAGACATTGCTCAAAATAGTACGAAATCCAGTACACATTCTCTTTACTTAAATTTTTTTCCATGCGAAACGTTGACGTGATTGGAAAGTTAATGTATTCGTATGCGCAAATTGAAACATGATTTGGCAACATGGTAACTGCTGTGAGACGTACAAAAAATTAGCCAATGAGCGTTCTGCAATCAAGGGAAGTGCAGATAGATAAGAATTTAAATTGCAGGCTTTAAATGATATTACTATCACTTAAGTACTCTAAATTAGTCCATTAATATTAGAAAAATTGCTAATAAGATTTAATTTAATAGAAATATAAAGTAATCTACAAAATTAAAAAAGCAATAATTTAGAACTTTAAGGGCTTTTACGATTTCCTTGCGTGCAGTTTAATAATTTGTTTCTCAGAAATCAGTAAACTCTACCTAAATTTTAAACTGAAACGTTATTCTGCGGAAAGATTCTGGTGGATATATACAATACCATCAAAAGCAATCAGTAACAACTTTTTTTTTATCTAAGATTGTTTCTTAAATGCTATATAGCAACGGAATTAAGAAAAATGTAAATAGTTTTTGAAAATCAAAATTTAGTTTTTCACATTTATTTTTCAAAATATTTTTTATTTATAATTACCTCAGAAAAAAGCAAATTGTTTTTCTTTTGCACGAAACTTGTTTTAAAATGTAGAAAAAATATAAACAAAACTGTTGAAAAATTAATATTACTAAGCATTATGCAAATGTGTGATAGAGCTCTGCTAATCTGTATCTATAAGTGGTAATTTTAAAGAAATATTAAAATGGTGCATTTTTAAAAATCATAAATATTATTTGCATATATATGTTATTAACTTTTTTTACATGAAAAAAGAATATCTGCAATTTTCATGAAAACATTTTGTTTTTTTGATCAAATTATTTTACAGTAATTTTAAAATTTTGAAAAGACAAATAAAAATGAAATTGTTTCAGCTATTTTGTTTTCAAGAATTTTTTTTTAAAGAATGGCTTAATGCTCAACTTCTTTTTTAATTTCTAATTACTTATTCAATTTTTATTTTTCAATATAGAAGGCTCCTTTCTTTTGTACAGCAAATTCCAATTCATCTTTTCTCTCTCATCACTGTTTTATTTTTATCTAAAAACAAACACATATTTCATTAAACCAGTGCTTCTCAATTTTTCAATATTTGTGACCCAATTCTTATTCATAATTTTTTCCCACTCCAAACGATAAAAATGTATTGAATTTAATATAATGCACATTGAAGATCAAGCTGCAATGCGACTTTTATTTTTTAACGGTTAAATTATCAAGGTAAGGATTAATTTATTTTAATATAATTTTATGTAAGACAAGCCCATGGTAATAATTAAACTTGTTTTTAGCTTGGAATTATAAAGTTAATTATCAAATATATTGTGCTGTTATACATTTATAAAAACATATATAGGATGTCCCAAAACGACCGTAGAAACTCTGCACAGCTAAATTCCTCGTTGGGAGTACATAAAATCTGCCCAAAGAAGCGTTCCTGTACGATCCGTAGTACGATACGAAAAACAAAGTATGATGTCAATTCCGGTGCAAGAAAAAAACACTTTATTGAACATATCAACAGCAGTATATGCACAATTTAAGGCAGATGTTCAAAATGTCCACCTTACATGTCGAGGCAGGCTTGAGCACACCGTGGAATGGCTGTCATCACACGTCGCAGCATCGTGGGGTTCACCAAAGTACAAGCAGCATGCAGATGAGCAACTAATTCCATTTGTGTTGTCACTACGTCTCGTTACACCAGTTCCTTGAGATGGCATGTTGCAAGTACATGTCGCAGTAGTCACGAACGGAATACATGGCCACTATACGAAGACTCCCGGTAGCTGCAAGATGCAGCCTTTTAAATACCAGTTCAACGGCGGCTTAACGTCATTCCTACTGCGCGTATATGCGCGACGAACGTATTAAACACAATTGTCTGGAAAGATATGCAAATACTGTTGTTGATATGTCCAATAAAGTTTTTTTCTTGCACCAGAAGTGACGTCATACTTTGTTTTTCGTATTTTTCTCGTGAACTATGGATCGTATAGGAATGCTTCTTTGGGCAGTTTTTATGTACTCCCAACGAGGAATCTAGCTGTGCAGAGTTCACGTGGTCGTTTTGAGACACCCTGTATATCAGTGTAAATGGGTATTTTGTTTTTTATTATGTCAGAATGTATTTAGGATTGCTTGGGTAAATTAATAATATTTTTTAATAAAGTTTTATTTTTGACTTTCCGATATGCTCGCACCCCTCGTTGGGTTATCACGCATCCCTAGGGGGCCATGCCTACAGTTTGAGAAACGCTACATTATACGAAATAATATATAATATAAAAAGTTCTGTATTTGAGACCGATTTGAGGCAATAGTTAAATAACGATATCGAAACGCACTTAGACACATTTGTATGTTCCTAAACTATACACTTCTTCCTAGAACATATATTACTTGAATTATTTTCTCATATGTCTATGTATTATATGAAAATTACATATTTTATGATAATTATTTCTTAAGGTGTCTCAGGGTTGTTAATTTTGACTTGAGGGGTGAAAATATAGACAATTTTAAACAGGTATACTTCTTTTTAAGTTTAAATTAAATAACCCGAATATTTTACGCATTATTTACAAAGGAATATGGTTTCAAAAAAGTACAAATTGTTTGAAATGTAATTATAATTTTAAAAATTTGACGCATATGTAAATAAGAAATAATTATGTAATAAATATTAAGTGATTTTTGAGTTTCGCGCTCTGTTTTCTGAAATAATAGCCTTGGATGTATAAAACTTTATAGAATTATAAAATGTATCATACTCTTTAAACCCAAGTAATTTAATAATAATATATCTTTTGTGTTTCAAAACATTAAAAAAAATATTGAATTTTTTAGAAAAAAATTGAAAATATAATTTTTTATTTCTAAAAAAAAATTATTTCTCTTTTTATTTAAAAATACTACGGTGTAATAGGATACACTTAACTTTATAAAACAACTTATTGCTAATACTTTTGAAAATAGCATGCACACAAAGTAAAACTTAAGAATTTTTTCTTATTTTCATATGCTTAAAATTTTTTAAATTATGATTATATTTTAAACATTTTACACTTTTCTAAAGCCCAATCCTTTATAAATAATGTGTAAAAGATTCAAATTATTTAATTTTAATTTTCAAAGAGTTATATGTATTTGAATATTGTTTATATTTTCAGCCCTCTTTAGATAGTTAACACCCCTGAGAACCCTTAAGCCTATTTACCATTCTCTGTAACCCTGTTTAACATTCTCTGTAAATATATGTTTTTTTAGATAAAAATAAAACATTAATGATAAAAGATTAATTGGAATTTGCTGTACACAAAAAGGAGACCCCTATAAGCCTATTTACCATTCTCTGTATTATTCAAAACATATGAATTTTCCAAAGTCCTTGCTTATGAGTCCTCGTTTTTTTCTTTGAGAAAATTTCTATTTAAATTCTTCTTGACATTCAAACCGATCATCAAACATGTCTGAAAATAATATTTTTTCGCAAAATTGCACAATGTATATGCAGTAGGACCCTTAAATATCGAAGGGGCTTAATTCCAAAAGAATGTTTATCATGGTGAAAAAACAAAAAAATATATATTCATCTTTTAACCGTAAAATATTCTTGGTTCCAATAAAACAGTGTTTCTCGAACTGTGCGGTGTGCCACCTAGTGCGGCGTGATAACCCTATAAAGAGGGTGTGAGCATATTGAAAAGTCGAAAACAAATTTTGAAGAATTATATTTTTACTGAAAGTAAACAAGTAAAATACATTCTTACGTAATAAAAAATACACATTTACAATAATGTAATTCTTATAAATACTTGAGTACTGCGGAATATGTTTTAAAATTAATTTAATAATACTAAGTTAAGAAACAGTTTAATAATTACCAGTGACACACATGTTAGTGATATATCAAATTAAAAATAAAATTAACACTTTTCTTGATAATTTGTACAGTTTATAATTAGTTCCTTAAATAACGATTGCAAATTACGCATATTGCTACCCAATGCCACCGTTTAACACTTAGGCGAGCGTATATGGTGTACAGGGAGAAAATAATAAAGAAGCAAATTCTCTGATATAAGTAAATCCTTCCAAACATATACACACGCGTAATGTCAAGGTCATTGTATTGGATTCCAAAGCCTTCGGAATAATTTTATGAATAGCAGTGCATAAAAAAGATCGTACTTCGGAAAGACGTATATATACGTCCTAGGCACTTAAAACGCTAGCGAGACATTTATATACGCCGGTGGCACTTAAAGTCGTACTGTAAGTTTAGCTTCAAAGTATAGTATTATTGAATTCAATACATTATTATAGTAAAGAGTGGGGGCGCGATGAAAATTATGATTGAATATTGGGTCGCAAATATTGAAAGTTTGAGAAGCGCTGCCGAAAATGTTAACAAAATAGAGAAACTCGCAAAATAGAGATTCGTAAAAGGAAAGTCCGTCTGCATTCAGCAAACGCTCTTTCATTCTTCGAATTCTTTGTAAAATCATTATTCAAAAATAAATCATTTCCGAAATCAAAATTAATTATATTGTTATTTACTTCCAATAATAAAACGGATGTATATTCATAGATTCAGATTAAATAATAATAAGCTTCTAAGATTCAATTACGATTTGTTAAGCTCAGTAAATATAACTCCAAAGTTGACTACAGTTAACTTTTTAAAATGTATTTACTCACACACACTTATTATCAAAGCTCAATCATTAGTTTTGCCTCTCTAAATAACCATCTTTGTACTTTAACAATTGTAAGAAATGCAATTACTTAAAAATGAGCGTTTTTGTGTTTAAGAAATCATTGCAGTGGATTACTATTTGGTGTGAAAAAAGATAAAGTTAGAAAAATAGAGCTACAACAGGTCTCATTTTCCCCATGCAAAAGGGAACTTTATCCGAAATATTTCTCCTTGAAATCCTTAAAGGGTCGAAATTTTTAATATACATGTAATTTTCACAGTTTTATGAATGATTATTTTAATTCAACAAACTCAGTCTACGCAATAACAGGTCTCCTCTTTCATTTGTACCTTCTCTAAGAAGAAAGAAATACAATTTGGTTGAAACTAAGTCACGTATACTAGAAAATCACTAAAAAAATGTTACCATTGCTTGATGCAAATCTAGCTTGTGTGATTCACCAGGTTTTTCAAAAATAATTCACAAATGCGAAATAGGTAATTATACAAGTTAAAAATACAAAGTAAAAGATAAATAAAGATTTGTGACGTTGCATATACATCTCCAAATTTAAAGGTTAAAATATTACTGAAGATATTCAACAATATATCGGAAATTACAATCAAATCTTTCTCAGGCTATATAGTAAATGTAATATGCATAAAAAATAACCTTCTAGTTTTTTAATTTTTTAGTTTTCGTTTTGTTTTTTTACAGAATATTTTTTTTACAGAAAATATTTTAGAATAAATCACTTTTTATTGTACACGACGTGAAATAAGATTTAACAAATTCACAACTTTATTTTATTTATTGCAAAATAAAACATAAATATGTAATACAAAGCATTTCCTCATTAATTATTTTTCTGAAATTGTTCACTATTTAAAATATTCAAAACCTCTTTCCTATTTCACTTCATTTGTTTTATTACCTAAGTGGTATTCTAGAATAATTATTCTTAAAACTGCATCGAAACAATTAATTTTCAAATAATTGTTCAATTGAGACTTTTTGCAAGCATAATCAATTTCATTATTCCTTTGTTATCTTGATGTAGTAACTTGAAAAGAGTGGTACCTTGAAAATAGATCTAAATTGCGAGATGTACCAATAACCGTATGCGGTTTCGAGGAACAAAGGTAAGTCCTTTAGTGCCGTGAGCGTGTATACACGTCCTGCTGAACAGGTGCGTTTTGTGTCATGGACGTGTATACTCGTCCTTCCAAAGGAGGACTTTTTGTATTGTGCTGTTCTTATTATAACTAGTCCTGTGGCTTGGAATACAATCAAGTGACATTGAGGGTGTCATTGACAGTCTAAAGCATTTACTTATTTCGGAGAAGGGGTGGGGAATGGATTTGAAAGGTTTTATTTCAGGAAGGATAGAATTCATAGCTAAGCAGTTTTTAATGCTTTTCGTTTCAGTTTATATTCATATGCTGTCATTTTTGCTTACCGTGTGTAGGCACTTTTTAATTTTTTTGTACAAATGCAATGAATGTGATGCTGGTTTATGTGCTCAACCATTTTTCAGGATATATCACAAAACAGATAAGTATACTTTTTTTTTTTATTATACTGTAACTGTAGAGATTAAACCTTTTTTCTTTCCTTTTTAGAGCTAATTAAACAAATTTGAGCTGAAAAACACGTCTTTTCTTTTCCCTCAATAAACTGCTTAACAACGCACGCCAATGGAAAAAAATGGTGGCACTGGGAAGGGGGTGAATTTCGTAACTTTGCCCCTGCCGTTAAGGGGTTAATAATGAATCAAGCAATGTAATTCTTTGCATTTATGGGGAAAGCTTAATTTTTTATTAAATCATATTTTTTACTTTTAGTCTGTAATTATGTAGTAACACAATCTATTCTCCTTAAAGTTCTTTATACCGCATATTTAAATATGTATATACAGGTTACAATTATATTGCAGATACATGTATTTAATAAATTTTGTTTTAAGTGTCACATATTATCGTTTTCTAAATACGCATAAACGCAAATTTACTTTTAGAGTCATCATTCAATAGTATAACAAAAGCAAACTATTCTAAAACCACTTTATTTGCGTAAGAAAACTACAAAGCATAAATCATACATACATTCTGTAAAATATTGATTACAAAGCTTATAGTATTTCTTATACATTTTACATCATACAGCTTTTGTTCTTTCACAAATGGGAAAACATGAATTAGCAAAAGTAGAAATATTTGTAATTGATATTTAGTGATTCATTTCCTACAAGTAATTATGATTTGTGGGAAAATTTGTTTTTATAAGTAGTATCAAAATCAGTTCAAACAGTCCTTGAAATTAATATTCCGGATCCGACATTTGGTTGTGCAATCTTCGTCCTTTTCGTTATTGATTAACATTATCATATTCAATCAGAAAAAAAAGCAATAACAATGGTATCAGCTACTGTTCACCTACTGAAAAGTGGACATCTTTTCAGTTCTCAATAAGAGGAAAAAAGGGAAAAGATTTCTCTATGAATCCTTGGTTTTTTATTTAAACAAGAAATTTTTCACAGTGACTTATTTTTTCTGTTAAAATTAATTTTCGACTTCTGAAATGGTGAATGTAAAACAAAAAAATCAGTATAGTATAGATAACATTGAAAATTTAATTTTCACTTAAAACACGTCTAATTTTGGATGTATATCTCGCATTTAAGGACAAAAGCTTTACAAACGTTTGCTTAAAAAGTATAACGGTAGGAAATAGTTCATACATTTTGACAAACAAATGGTAACATATTTGTTTTCTTACTATTAACATAATATACTACTTAAAATATTTAAGGTATCCAAACGCGTTCGGAGTACTTTTGAACAAAATAACTTACTAAAACATTATAAATGCTCTTTTAGGACTCACTACCAATAAATATTACTATTTAACTATCAAAATATCAAACAAATTACCTGGATTTTACAAAAATCACAATTATAAGTGAAATTTTAGCAATATTTTTGAAAAACTTCAAAGCAGTTAGAGAAAAAAGTAACAAACATATATTAGTAAGAGTATTACTAAAACAAATTAGATGCATTTATCTAGAAAATGTACTAAAATTTTGATTTTTTATTAAAATTTGAAAATTTTAGAGCTGATTGAATAAACATTACAAGAAATGTTACATTTCTCAGGAGACCATTTTTTTAAATAACAAGCCATAACTCAAAAAGTATTCATAAACTAAGAAATAATTTAGTACAATCTCTGGAAAATAACATAAATATCAGGTTCAAAAAGTTTTATAGAAATACATTCGTAATATTTTGAGTTCCCAGACTCGCCATGATAAATTTTGAGCAATTTAAATGCCCACTTCTGGTTTCTCTAAATTTATAAAATTGATTGTAACTTGACCTCTAGGTAGTGTAGAAACAAAACAAAGTATGTTTCGTAAAGTCAAAAGATAGCTCTATTCAATAAAATAAAAACGAAAATATTTGTCTTGACTGAATTTGGTAATTTCTAACGTGTTCGGATACCTTAAAGATATATTATAAATAACAATAAAATGCTAAATACGTGTTTAAATATTAAGATATCCGTGTTTAAATAGTAACAAGAAGTAAACCATACGTTATGAGTATCCCAATTAGATTAAGCAAGTTTCTCGTTGTGAAGGATATGATATTACAGCCTGATAGAACTGGATCTTGGAAATTTACAAAATCTTTCAATTCTGTTAAATTTGACACGCATCTCTTTTTTAAAGTGCTTGGTAAGCAGTCTGTATTCTTCTTAAAGATCGCCATACGGACTTCACGTACGCAAATTGGTATCTTACCCGCGAAATGGAAAAGAAGGAATAATGCTAATGCATAAACAAAAATATCACTACTCACGAAAATATACTCATCCATTGTTTTTATTCTAACTTCTCTCAAATAAATTACACCGGCTCTTGTAAAACATACCAGTAAAAAATGTATACACGTAAGAAAAGTCGTTACTGAAAAACAGTCTTGTACTTTTTCTAAGGTATGGATTACGTGAGCAAATTCTTTAACGTATTTTAACTGTTTTATCTGAAAATTTGTAGTAGAATCAACAAGTATTCGTTTCTTTAAATCTAAGATTCCAGTGGACATATGAAAGCATATCATCACATAAAGAGCCACAATTGTAAATTCCGTAATGTCTGGTAAAATGTAGAAGCAGATTAATTTGGTCGTTGCTAATGTAACTCTCAACCATTCTTGCTGTACATGAAAACCATTTATTAAATACATATATTTAGTCAAATTATTGTAATAAATAGTTATTATCAGAATTATCATAGTTTTAAAAAGTGGAGTTAATATTATTATATTTAAAGCTAAATTTATTTCAATACTGCTGTTATTTTTAAACATAGAGGTAACTTCTCTTAACAACGGTAAAATTTGTTTTCGTTTAGAGCAGAAAAAACGCCAAACACCAAATTTTAGTGTATATCCTATAAAAACAGCTACATGTATCCGCCACTGGAATGGAAATGGTGCAAGGTTTGACAGAAGAATAGCCATCAAAAATAACCCATCTATAAAAGCCAAGTAATGCATTAACGTACTAATACAAAACATTATTCGAAGAATTTGAGATTTTGGTCTGTAATTTACAATGGCTAAAATTTGTAGTAATGGTAACAAATTTCCACAAATTTTATAATTATGAAGCCTTAATTTTCGAACAGATGCACCTAAATTAATCTTTTTTATCATTGTAGAATAAAGTTTAGTACTATATATTTTCTTTTGTTAAAACGTGTTAATATTTTATAGTAATTAATTTTTTTACTATTAATAACAATTAGTATGGCATCTACGAAAATATTGATGAATAAATAAATATATATGTTGTCCAAGTTTCAATGTTAAGGACATTGAACAAAGATAAATAATTTCTTATGAAAGAAAATTTCTCAAAAATTTCAAATAATGGTAGTGAACACACAATACAATTGAAAACAAATGAGATTTTAAATGTTGCATTAAATACATTTTATCCACTGTTCTTTCATAATAGTAAAATTTATTTTTTGCATAATATTGCGATTCTCTTATTTTAATTCCAGGTTACAAAGTAAAATTCAAATTTTATCTTAAGCCTATGGCTCTTTCAAGAAAAATATGGTATCTAATCCTAGAGACATATCCAATCATATTCCTAAGCTTCGAAGACCGATCAATTTGAAACAGTCTTCAACAACAAATCAAGGAAAAAGGAATCAATGGTATCTTCTTCTGAATATTTTCTTTAAGACTTTTATTTTTATAGATGGACAAGTCAGTTTAATATTTAGCAAACGCATTCATATACAATGCCGAATGCAATAACTAATTTCATTGCTCATACATTTCCTTCTTTCCAGATTTCGAAATAATAAATACTTGCCTGAAATCAATTATCCAGTGCATAATAAGTGACAAACATTCACTAGAATATAAACGCTAATACAAAACAAAAAAATATCATCAAACTTTATTTTTCTTTCAAAATTTGGTTTTATATTTTTTCAGGCGAATTATTCTGTAGTTCTTCTTAAATTTTGCCACATGCTCTTTATTATTTAAGAATAAATTTCAGAAAATAAAGAAATAATCAAGTTTTTCTTTCACAACATTATATGAGTCATTAATTTTAACACTTTGAAATTTGCAAATTCTAGATTTCGTACATGTGAAACTATGTACTCGTTTTAAACTATTATATGTTTAAACATTAAGAAGGTATTGTGCTTACGCAAAGCGACTGGATATTCCCTCAAATACCATACACGCTGAACGAAATCCTGTCTCTTCTACGCATTATCTTTACTTATAGTTTTTTTTAAAATTTTTTATTCGAAACATTGACGTGATTGGTAATTTAATGTATTGTTGTGTGGAAATAGAAAGCACAGTAACTGTTGTGAGACGTACAGAAAAATCAACCAATGAGAGCTATTCTGCAATCATGCAAGTTGCCGAGACATAAAAAATTTAAATTTCAGGCTTTATTTGATATAACTGTCACTTAAGTACTCTAAATAATTCCACTAATAATCGAAAAATAGCTAATAACAATAATTTTAATAGAAATATGAAGTAAACTACAAAATTACAAATGTAATAATTTAAAACATTAAGGCTCTTTTACGATTTTCTTGCGTGCAGTTTTATAATTTATTTCCTAGAAATCAGTAAACTATACCTAATTTTTAAACTGAAACTTTACTCTATGAAAAATTCAGGTGGATATATGTAATACCCTCAAAGCAATCACTAACAACGTTTTTTAAATTAAGGTTTTTAATGATTATATAGCAACGGAGCTAAGAGAAATGTAAATAGTGTTTTGCAAATCAAAATTAAGTTTTTCAGATTTCTTTTTAAAATAGTTTTTTTTAATTTTTATTACCTCAGAAAAAAGCGAAATACTTTTCTTTTGCATGAAATTTGTTTTCACTTGTAGAAAAAATATATACAAAACTATTGAGAAATTAATATTATTAAACATTAAGCAAATGTGTGAAAGCGTTCTGCTAATCTGTATCTATAAGTGATAATTTTAAAGAAATATTAAAATGGGGCATTTTTAAAAATCATACATATTATTTGCATATAGATGATATTAACTTTGTTTTACATGAAAAAAAAACATATCTAATATTTTTATGAAAATTTTATTCTTTTTATCAAATCATTTTACAATAATTTTAAAATTTTAAAAGACAAACAAAAATGAAACTGTTTAATTTCTTATGTTAATAAAATACTATAAAATAATAACTTAAAGATCAGTTACAAATTTATAATTACTTAATTGGCTTTTATTTTTCAATATAGAATGCTCCTCTTTTCGTACAGCAAATGCCAAATAATCTTTTCATTACTGACTTTTTTTATAAAAAAAAAACATATCTTTCATTATACTAGGCTTCTCAAACTTTCAATATTCGATCATTCATAATTTTATCCACGCTACACTTCATACAATAACAATGTATTGAATTTAATAATAATGTACTTTGAAGTTCAAGCTACTTTACGACTTCAATTATAAAACGGTTAACATATCAAGATGAGGATTAACGTTTTTTTATATTATATTATGCAAGAAAAGCCCACATGGAGTCACTGGTAATTTTTAAACTTGTTCTTAACTTGCTATTGTTAAGTTAATTATCAAATACATTGTGTCGTTATACATTTATAAATACATATCAGTGTAAATTCGTATTTTATTTTTTACTATGTCAGAATGTATTTTGGATTGCTTTGGGTAAATTAATAATATTTTTTAATAAAGTTTTATTTTCGACTTTCCGATATGCTCGCGCCCCCTCGTTGGGTTATCAAACACCCCTAGGGAACCGTGCCCATAGTTTGAGAAACGCTACATTATGCGAATTAATAAATACAATCATAAAAAGTTCCGATATTGAGACCGATTTGAGGCAATAGTTAATTAACGATACTAAGTCGCACTTGGAGATGTGAATGTTCCTAAACTGTACACTTCATCCTAGAACATATATTATTTGAATTTTTTTCTCATATTTTTATGTATTATATGAAAATTACATTTTTATAATAATTATTTCTAAGCCTATTTACCAACCTCTGTATTATACAAAACATATGAATTTTCCCAAGTCCTCGCTTATGAGTCGCGTTTGCTTCCTTTGAGAAAATTTCTATTCAAATTCTTCGTGACATTCAAATCGATAATCATACATGTTCATGTAAATATTTTTTCACAGAATTGCACAATGTATATGCAGTAGGGCCCTTAAGTAACGAAGTGGCTTAATTCCAAAAGAGTGTTCATCCTGGGGAAAATTCTATAAATATATATTCATCTTTTAACCGTAAAATGTTCTTGATTCCAGTAAAACAGTGTTCCTCAAACTGTGGCGTGTGCTTCCTAGGGCGGCGTGATAAACCTACAAGGTGAGTATCAGCATATTGAAAAATAAAATCAATTCTTGAAAAATTATATATTTACTGATAGTAAACAAATAAAATACATTTTGATATAATGAAAAATACACAGTTACACTAATGTAATTCTTATAAATATATCAGTACTGTGGAATGTATTTATAATTAATTTAATAATGCTAAGTTAAAAACTAGTTTAATGTTTACCAGTTTGATCCCGTGGTCATTCCATATATAAAATTAAAAACGAAAGTTAACACGTATCTTGATAATTTGTACAGTTTATAATTAATCCCTTAAATGTCGTTTGTAAGTTACGCGATTCGCTCCCCAATGCCACTGTTTAACACGTAGGCGATCGTATGGGGTGTATCGGGGGAAAAGATTAAAGAAATAAAAGAATAAAGAAACAAATTCTCTGAAATATGTAAATCCTTCCAAAAACACACACACTCAAAGACTGGCAAGGTCATTTTATAGCTTTCCAAAGCCTTAAGAATGATTTTATGGATAGTTGTACATAGAAAAGATCGTACTTTGGAAAGACCTATATATACGTCTGGGGCAATTAAAACACTAGCTGAGTAAGACGTTTATATACGCCGGTGGCACTTAAAGTCGTACTGTAAATTTAGCTTCGAAGTATAGTATTATTGAAGTCAATGCATTGTTATAGTGTGGAGGGGAGGGATGAAAATTATGATTGGATATTGGGTCGCAAATATTGAATGCTTGATACGCGCTGCAGTAAAATGTTCGCAAAATAGAGAAACTCGCAAAATAGAGGCTCGTAAAATGAAAGTTCGATTGTATATGCATTCAGCAAAATATTCAATTCTGTGATTTTTTTTCTCATATCATTATTTAAAAATAATTCATTTCTATATTCAAAAATTAATTTTACTGCTATTTACCTACAATAACACTTATATATTAATAGATTGTGATTAAATGATAATAAGCACCTGCGCTTCAATTACGATTGGTTGAGCTCAGTAAATATTACTCCGAAGTTGACTACAAGTAACTTTATGATATGTATTTACTCACACACATATTTTCAAAGCTCAATCATTAGTTTTGCCTCTCTAAATAGCCATCTTTGTCCTTTAACAATTCTAAGAAATACAATTACTTAAAAATGAGCTTTTTTATGTTAAAATATCATTACGGTGGATCTGGATTATTACCTGGTGTAAAAAAAGATAAAGTAAGCTATAGTAGGGCTCATTTTCCCCATGAAAAAGGGAACTTTATGCGGAATATTCTTCCTTGCTATCGTCAAAGGGTTAAAATTTTAAATATGCATGTAATTTTCACAGTTTTGTGAATAATTATTTTAATTCTCAACAGACTTAGTCTTCGCAATAACAACTCTCTCTCTCTCTCTGTACCTTCTCTAAGAAAAAAGAAATAAAATTTGGTTGAAACTAAATCACGTATTGTGATAAATCATTTTCTTTTACAACATTTCTCTTACACTGTTGCTAAATACACAGATATTTTATGCCCCATTACTCTCCCTAATTTTCCAAACAACTTTTACTTCTGTTGCCGTCTTTATAATCTTTATATTTCTATTCTTCGAACAACAATTGAGGATATAATGGTTAGTAGAGAACCAATACGAAATCGAATTTTAGTCAAATCTATTATTTAATTTAAAAAGACAAAATAATTAACAAAAATTGAAATTATTCTGTCTACCAAAATAATATACAAATTCAAAAATTTAAAACTTAATACGCATTTTTCATGTTAAATTAAGTTACGCGAATTGAGTTTCATCTGCCATTAATCCTCCAAAATAAAGCGACGGAAAAATATAAATAAACTGATATAAACCAATGACAACTTGCATGTTGTAGGGATTTTAACTTCGGCAAAAACAACTGGTATCATTTTAATTTATTTTAAATGGGCAAAGAAAAGTAGTATTTATAATAACATTTTTTTCGTGAAGATATTTTTAAATTCCTCTTGTTATCCCTTTTTTATCATGCCAAATAGTTGTATTAATTAAATTAGAAAAGAGGGAGGAATGCATACTTTTACTTCTCAAACATTTGACATTAAATTTATTCTTTTAAAATTTGTTTTTAGAATTTTATTTTAAATATGTATTTAGATATACGATAAACATAAAAAAAAATTCTTACATTACAATTTTTCCAATTAGTTTAATAAAATATGATTTTAATCTCCATAAGTAGTCAAATTTTTCTTTAAGGGTTCAGGACCTTAAATATATCTGTGCACTCGAAAAAATACCTCTGAAACCAATGTAACTTAGCAATAAAGCAAACAATCATTTGAAATTTTATCACATATGATCACATGTATTACATTCGTTCTCAAATTTCCGGAGATTTAAGAAAAATTTTAAATATAAGGAAATAAAAATTGGACAATTTTCAAAATTTGAAATTAGTATTTTACAGCGCGCAAAAGTCTGAAGTACAAAATTGATCAAAATTTACAAAATTAACTTTACTTGTATAAAAATGTTCACTTTCAAAGTTATACAAACTATTAAAAAATTTAGAGAAAAAATATATTTTTAAATACAATTACAACGAAAATTTTAAAATTTAAGAAAAAAATATTTTTTAATACAATTACAACGAAAAATTTTAAAATTTTAAGAAAAAAATAAGTTCAAATTCAAAAAAAAAATTTATTAAATTTTTTTTGGAAATTGAAGTATAAGTTATGAAGAGCTACATTTGAACACGTGTATGAAATTCAAATCGATCTCAAAATAGTTTCTGAGAATCTGCGCGCAAGCTAAAATTTGTTTGAGAAAAATGAAGTTAAAGATACGAAAGAGATAGGGATGTTGTTTAAATTCTCTAGTTATTTCTCAATAACTTCGGATTTTTACAGTATCAAAACATGAAAAATCTCATGTACTTTACATATATTTTTTAAAAATGATTTCAATTTAAGAGTCCTTGACTTAAGACAAACAGAAATGAACTTTCTAACCTTTTCATTAAATAAATATCTTTTTACTAAGTAATAAAATAAATATCAAGCATATGAGCAAATAAACTAACTGAAAACGAAAATATACAATAACAGAACTGTTTACTTTATTTATTTTTTCAAATGAGCATGAAACGATGATTAAAATGTTTTTATGGAAATTTGAAATGATATTAATATTTTAAAAAATAATAGCTATTTGACACTTTAATTTTACCAAGCATTAATATTGAATTTTTTTTCATCTAAAAAATCAACAGACTAAAGTAATCCTAAAACTAGATTAACAAAGTGATATATAATAATTTATTTTACTCTAAGAGTTTAATTTTTAAAAAATATTTTAGTTTTTAGCACGAAATAAATAATTTAATAGTTTATGAAAAACACAGATACAAATTTGAACATGGAAGTTGTTTTAAATTAAAATCGATTACGATAAAATACAAAATAAAAATGAGCCTCTCTGCTATAAATGATAAAAAATAAAATTAATGTTGAAAGATTATGAATATCAAAAGCAAATAATTTATTAAAAACATATTTAAGGGTATTTCTTTTGTAAATTTTTTAGCTTTTTAATTTGTATATTTAAATCCTTATTAATATAAAATTTTAAGTGAGCCACAAGGGCAGAAAATAAATTCAAGTAAAGAAGTTTTGAGGAACAGTTTTTAGTGAATAATCTAGATTCATATCTTTGAAATTTTGAAATATCCAGAAACTCTTAACGGAAATAAAAATCAGAAGCAAAAATAAATAAATAAATAAAATCAGATAAGTATGTGCAAGTTACTATTTAAAAAAATGATTTACTTTTTAATTACAAAAATCAATTTTCTCAATATATAAAGGAATAACTTTCATATAGTGTTCACGTTTTTTCTGTAGTTTGCTGTAGTTTTTTTATAAAGAGTTTTCACGTATAATTGTATATTTATTAAATCTTTCTACACTCTCCATAGTCCAGGGCTTCTTATTCTATTTCTTTTACTGTTTTCAATTATAATTTTCTATTTAAGTTTAGCTTATTTGATTTTTTAAGCTAAAATAAGTATTTTTTTAATAATCACCAGGGGGCGAGTGTAGCACCTGTACTCTTAAAGTCAGACCTACTCCCTTTGTACAAATAATACAATTGTTCATATTTCTAGATCAATTTGTAAAATTGTAATTTGCATCTATTACGTAGTTCTATATTTTTTTCAAACTATTGTAAACAGGAAAAAATAATAAATTTCATGTCTTCCACTCCACATTTTAATTTTTACTTCAATTCAGTGCCTTTTTAAAAACGATGTTCCTAATCACCTTTTCCTCCAAATTGCAACGGATGTTTATTCCATATTTGATTCTGTACCTTGACAGACACACAATTGACTATGAGTGAATATTGTTTCCTTCCATGTTACACATAAACCGACTTTTTCAATACTCTGCTCCTGTGTTTTATTAATAGTCTAAGCAAATTCCAATCTTACGGGGAGTTGCATACGTTTCAATACGAGTGACCTATCCAAGTCCCACAAGTGTCCAGGATGAACCTTGATATGCATACAATTTCACCTTTTTTATATCCTATTTCAATTTCTGACTAAACCAGTGTTTCTCAAACTGTGGGGGCATGAAAATTCATATAACTCTACCAGAGTACCCCGAGCATATCAAAAAGGTGAAAATAAAATATTTAAAAGAATTATTAATTTAGTGAAAGGCAGCAAAAAAAAATATGTATATTCTCTCTGACATAATAAAATTGAAATAAAAATAAAATATAATGTACTGCACAAAATATATTTGATAAATAATTCATCAATACTAAGTAACAAGTTTAATAAACTACTAATGACCTGATGGGCTTATCAAATACAAAATTACACTAGTGTAAGAAATTAAGAGAATTTTCAGACTTCATCCATTATCTCTAGAACTTCTGGACTGATTTTAATGAAATTTGATATGTACTTACGTTGATGCAATATAAAACAAATATCCATTCAACAATTGCAATACACAGGCATAGTCGTGCGCAACACTCGTTGGAATTGGAAGATATTAAAAAAACGGTTGCAGAATAAGCAAAAGAAATGTGTTAATAACGGGTATGGTCCCTTCTGACAGCTATACAGGCCACGCAGCGTGATGCCATACTTGAAATAAGATAGCTTATCAGTTCTTGTCACAATTGTTCCCACTCGTTCAGCAACGCTGTTTTCATTTCCTGGATAGTTCTCGGAGAGGGGTTGCGAGTTGCAACTGCCCTCCCTAGAGCGTCCCAGACAGGCTTTATAGGGTTGATGTCTGGAGACCTGGATGGCCAATTCATACGGCTAATATTCTCACTCTCTAGAAGTTTGTCGGTCAGAACAGCTCTTGCGACCTCGCGTTATCGTCCATTAAAATGAACTTCAGGCCACATGCACCCCTGAAGAGGTGAACATAGGGCTCCAAAACCTCATCCCTATACCTCATACCAGTTATAGAGCTTCTTTCAAAGACATAGAGAGGTGTACGGCCATCCAACATGATGAATGACCAGACCATTAAACTTCTTCCACCATAATAGTCGATTTCTCGGACATTGGAGAGCGGGTCCCTAGTTCTCTCCATATGAACATAATGCTATAATCGGTGTTTATGCTGAAACGGGACTCATCGGTGAACAGAACGGTAGCCCATTGATCCATACTCCAATCTCTTTTCTGTATACACCATGCTAAACGGACTCTCCTATTCGTAGACGTGAGTGGGACTCAAACAACAGGTCTTCCGACAAGCAATCCTCTCTCATGAAGAATTTTTGAAACATACACCCTTCATACACACCCCATCCTGTGGCTGCATCCTAGTAACGACAGAACAGAGAGAAGCTGTATCCCCTATGTTATGCCTCGCTATAACTGACAAATGGCGATCTTCTCTGGCCGCCGGGGCTCTTGGATGACCTTGGTCAGGCTTCTTCTCGATGGATCCAATATCCTGGAACTGTCTTTATAAGTTGCACACGACGCTGGGCGTTAAATTGAACTCTCTACAAATCTGGGTTTGACATTGGTCTGGTTCTAACCTCCCAACAATTCACTTCCTCATTCCATCATCTAAACGTTGGTGGTTACTCATTCTTACTGTTACAATTTGAATTGAACCGATTGCTTCAAAATAACACCAAGAAATTTGCAAAGATGTGCTGGTGAACGGAATACGTCTTAACTAACTCGCTTTGGCTTATGAAGCTTGTTTTTCTGCTGACTTCCCCTACACGCACGTCTATGATTAATTAATTGCCGTACAAGATTTTACATTTTTATCTAGAAGCTGTGGTCTTTATTCAGTTCAGTTCTATTCACGCAATTTAATGAAATATGCAAATTCTCTTAATTTCTTACACCAGTGTATATACAAAATTTAATGTATATCTTGGTAATTTGCTAGGTTTATAATTAATGTTGCATTGTAGCTTTAGCCTTTAAGTACATTATTACTGAATTCAATACATTGTTATTATAAGGACGGGGAGAGGCAATGAAATTAGGATTGAAAACGGGGTCACAACTAGAGGAAGTTTGAGATGCACTGGACTACAGTATATTCCTCTAAATATTTTTCACTTCCAATCTTGAGCTATTACAGAGAGACCAGCTATACATAAATTTCGTCGTGGCCAATCTTGAGTTATTACAAAGTGACCAGCTATACATAAATTTCGTTGTGTTATGATGAAACAACCTAATTTGTGTAATTAATATTTTATCTTATGTAATTAGTGTTTCACCTTTAAGTAGAGAACAAACTTATGTCAGAATGTTTAATACGTTAACAAATCTTTCCCTTGTGTTCTTTTATTATAAAAACTGTAGTATTCGCACAAGTAACACTGTCGAACACACTATAAAGGCATTTCAATGAAATTTTGGCGAACTATTGGCCATACCGCTAAGTTGGCATCATTTTTGGTGACCGAATTCAGTGACTTGACAATGGTATGGACGTTTCTGGAAATATTAATAAAAAAATCTAAAATATCTCAATCCATGATGCTGTAACCCAATTTTACCAAATCAACTTATGTTTAAATGCATTTATTACAGCGTCAAGAAAAGATTTTTTTTATCTATATAGAGAGAGAAAACACAAAGTCAAACTTATAATAATTAAAAACTGCTCATCCTCTCTGAATAATTGTACTTGAAGTTTTTTGTAGTTCATATGTTTTGAAATTTATTCCTTGATAATTATGTTTAATCAATAAATAATATTGCAGAATTTTTTTTTTCAAATTAATTGACTTTTAACAATTAAATATATGTTTTTTTTCCTAAAAATTTTTAAACTTCTACAAAGCATTTTACTTACATGCGAATCGTGGAATCATAAGTTGGAACACATTTTTTTCTTAGTCAAACTCAATTAAGCAACTAATTCAGTTAATTTTTGCTTAATTAAGGTATTGTCAAGTAGATTCATCATTGATACATTGAAGTACTTATCAGTTTAACAAACTCTTCTCAAAATAGTATGTCCGAAACAGTGACCTTGAATTTACGACAGTAAGAACCGTGTTAATGTGACGTAAGACAAAGCAGGCATGCTTAATCAGTTATTCTTAGTATTATACATTTGATAGTTAAATAAATCGTTTAGTAATCACTTTTATCAGCAAAAATAAATGAGTGATAAAAAGTGGTTCAGCATAGGCCCCGTCAAGTTTAAAGGATAAAATATTATTGAATATGTTCATCAATAATATCAAAAAATTAAATAAGTTATCAATCTTGATAGTGCATAAGTAAAAGCCATTTGAAATATATCACTTTGCAAACACTTTACATTTCCTTAGATTAAGAATTCAACTACGGAAATGAAAACTTAAAATCGCTTGTGCGCATAGTAAAGAACGTTATAGAGGTTTGTTCATATTTATGCATTTTTCAATAATACTTTTTGTTTTGAAACGTCAATGCAATGAATCTGTAACTCTTTATATAGAACGCTGTTTCGTTTAGCGCTGTTTTGGTTTAACACTCTTTATTTGAATTGTGGTTTCCCCGAAATGGCACGCAGCGTTAGGACCCGAGATATTCGAAGCAGTTTTATGTATTTCTTCTTCCTGCGGTGTTATGCGAACATATTATTTATCGTTTAAACATTTGTTGACGTTATTGTAAGCATAATATATATGATATAACGATTGTTATAGTGACAAATATTATGATTTTCAATTTTATCATAGGTGGGTGGGTCATCAAAAGGTTCGTTCTTGTTTTGGTTTTTCTTAACTCTTAAGTTTTTCTTTGCACCGGTATTCATTTTGTAGGAATCTAATTGTTGATATTATATTTTATTCTAATATTATCTTGTAAGTAAAGTGATACACAGAAAAGGCAGAGAATAGGAAATAAAAAAAGAGACCGAATAATCAGAAATTAAACATACTGACTTAGCATTTTATTTATTTTTATGTATATTCGTTTATTATGTTTCTATATTGTAAGAAATAAATTTTTGTTTTATTGTCATAAAAAACATATTAATAAATTTGATGGTTAATACCTGACCAATTTTCTACCTATCTTCCTCTAACCCCATTATTTACATGATGAAATAACATCGTTTAACACGTTTTATATTACGCTCTGCTCTGATAGAACGTATACCTCGCGTTAAGCGGGGTCTTACTGTAGTCTTATTTCATAATAACACTCAATTAAGTATTGTTTGTTATGAGAGTTTAATATATTCTGTGGCATTATTATATTTCTTAAGAGATCTATCAAATCAACATAGTTCAACCGTATATTTAAAGCTTATAATTATATCACAGAAAAACGTATGTCTATTATATTTTGTTTCAAATGTTTCGTGTAATGTTTATTAAGTATGCATATATACGCATTTATACAATTGTGATCCATATACATTGCTTTAACAAAAATACATAATCTTAAACAAATTTATTTGCGTAAGCATATCAAATGCATCATATAATATTCCATAAAACACTAGCTTCAGCATGTTTATGTACTTCTTATACACTTTTTTCTCTTTTACAAATGGGAAAAATGAATAAAACAAGTACTGAAAAATGTAATATAGATACATAGATGTGCAATGTATATGCATAAATGTTATGTGTAATTACAATTTGTAGTAAGTTCTAGCATTTTTAAACATTTACTCAAATTATTAACTTCTCGCTGCATATCCAGGGTTCACAGGAATGCATTTCTTCCGACCATTTAGATGTGAAACCCGTGTTTTCCTGTTTATGTTTTCATTTATGATTCATGTTCAGATTTTTATGATAAGCATGTTTTAAAATTAAAACTCTAAAGAATTTTTTTGTATTTTAAACCTAAAATGTATATTTAATATGTAGATTTGAAATACATAATAAAAAACTACAGCAGAGGGTTAAAGCAAGTTTGAACAGTCTTCGAATGAATTTATTACATAAATACACAGTGCGGCAAATAAGTTTTAAAACTGTGTCCGTAAAAAGAA